>CAJUYG010001134.1:68533-114384 GCA_910591675.1 Galerucella calmariensis
AATTTAAAAATGTGATAAAATACAGGGTGTTCCATTTAAAGGAACCTAACTTTGATACGACACGCTTTTTTGGAGCACCCTGTATATTCCAAAATATTTTTAAATTATAGTCCTAAGTCATCTACTTAATTCTACGTCTTATTTTTTCTAATTATATTTGCCGTTAAGACGCCAGAGAATAGTTCGTTCATAGTGCCCCACCCTGTATATACATACACCATAACGTAATAGCGAGTTAACGAGAGCAAAGTATACATTGCTTGCCATTGTAGTAGGTATCCAGCTCGCGAGATACTGTCTTCAATGCGTAGCATGCACTGGGGAGTTTTTCATTTGAAATAAGAGTATGTGGCTCAAACTTTAATTTACTGTCAATATATGAAACCAAAAATTTGTTTGTCTGTAGACTTTGTTTTGACTCAAAACCCAAAAATATATTATGATCTATCATCTCACATCTAAATGACACTATATTAGTTTTAGAGACATTAAATGTTGAAAAGTTCGAATCACACCGAATCACAACAATGAAATAGGCCTGAAGGTTGACGCAGTTTCACAATCTCCTCCCTTATACAGTGGAATCACTGTAGCCAGCTTTAATGGAACAGGAAACATTTCAGTCTGAAAATAATTGTTTATTGAATTCTTGCTTCTATTTCACAAATTTTTCACCAACTAGAGCCATACCCTTGTCTCCCGCCATTCAATGCTTTATTGAATTAACTCCAGACCAAAGACTTCTCTCTTGGCTTTGCAGAATAGACAGCTTGAGAACTCGACGGCAACTGGAGGGTACTCCTGCTCTACCTAATAAGAATCGTTTAAAAATGAAAATATTCTTGAGAACCTTGGAAAAAAATAGGTGAGATGCGTTTTCGTTGTAGGTATTCAATATTTCTTATTTTTGGCCACTGTTCAAATGTTCAGTTATTTTACTGAAGTGATATAAATAATAACAGTGAACAGAATGATACAAAACCAAACATAGTCATTTTGAAAGGTTGAAAAAATATATTGATTATATAATGAACATTTTCTCAAGATTGGTTATTTCTAGAGTTGTGAATGAGAGAAAAGCAAAATTGAAATATAATGGTTACCTAAAATAGGATGTCCTCTAGGTGTTGCTTGTCCACCCATTGTCAAAACGTGAGAATGGTCCGAGGTGACAACAATGAGAGTTTCAGTTGGATTCACAAGGGCCAGAGCTCCCAAAAGAGCTGTTTCCATTGCAAGCGTCTCATCCAAAGCTCTAAATGCATTATTGTAGTGATGAGCGTGGTCTATTCGACCTCCTTAAAATAAAAATGAAAACATCATGACTTAAGATTGAATAATGGTAGGTCTGATATTATATCCAGCCTTTTTGATAGAACCTATTGTGCATGTAAGGCTTCATCCACAGCTTGCTATAACGTTTTTTCTCCCATCTATATTTCAACATTTCACTCGCATTCCAGCTACCGTTATCAAGAATGATTTAATGTCTAAAAAAATGTTGATCTCCATCCAAGACTAAAAATTTGACAACTTGAAAAAAACGATATTTTGTGATTCAAGATTAAGATCAGAAAATTTTCATGGTCTCTTAACAGTAGACCAGTAGAGTATATTTTCAATGAATGGGAAAATATTTTTTTCTGATTGTAATATAATCACTAGGCATGGGATATAATGAAGAGCACGCTACAGAAACGTTTATTCCTTAAATAGGGTTTTCAACGACTCTGTCGAATGTGGGGATTACACATGTGAGAGAATGAAGTAAGGAAAATGAACAACAGTTGGTTTTTATAGCTTTTTACAAACCATTCAATAAAAGAAGCTCAACAAAAACTCAATAAAATGTATGAATAAACTAAAATATGAATAAGAAATAAAATCACAGCAAAAACAAATTAATACAATTTTGGTCGTGGGTTTGAATAGAAGATGAAAAATTAACTAGTTTCGTTTAAATAAATCACGACAATGGATATTTTTATCCAGTTATTCATGAACCATGTATACAATAAGACAATTAACTCGACCTTGCTACTAATTGACCTAACAAAGAACTTTCAATTCAAAGTTAGGTATGTTCACATAGAATTTTCAATATAAAATCCAGCAACTGTCTATTGAAAATATATATTGGAATGTGGAAATTTTAGATATACGGTATCACTCACAAAGTGGCATTAAACATCAACGTAGAAAACGAAAAGATAATAATATGTTGTTCTATTCGAAATAACAAAGCTGTTCACTTTTAATATAACAAGAAATAGCATGTCTGTGAAAATATGTTCTAATATTTCTTTATAGCTTGTGATCCTTAATCACGAATTTTCAGTTCGCGAGAAAGCTCTTAGTAAAGCATTCTCAACAAATGAGAAGGTTAAAAAAGGTTCGAAAAGATTTGTTGCACTTGAAAAACAGTCAGAGGGGCCAAAACGGTGTGTGTACGGGACCGGCGTGCTATGTGTCTTTTGTTAATTGTGTTGAGATGGCTATGGGAAAAACCTCGAAAAAAGTTTTGTGACTGTGTAACAAGCTGTAACATACTGGGCCCCTTGAAGATTTGCAATCTTCTAATATGAAAATAGGAATAACTGTTCATAGCAAACAACGAGTTTACTTTCGCGTAATTCCTATCAATTATTGCAATGGGCGACTATTTTCTGATCGTTTCTGATTGCGGTTTGAACATGGTAAACATTCAATTCAATTTGTTGCATTTAACGTTAAACCACTAGTACCCGAGAGTGGACAAATTTTGCAAAATTTTGGAAGTCTATGAAGTCCTTATAGCGAGAGAACAAACTACATATTATCTTTGATAAATCTTCTCTCTAGATTAAAAAATCTTTTTCCGCATAGTAAAAGGAATGCCATGATTTAAGATGTTCTTCTTGAGATTTAAGAGGAAGTCTACTTGGAAGTGTCCATTTTCAAGAATCTTCGTGGTTTTTATTAAGTTATTTACAACAAACTGTTCTTCATGGGAGTATTCTAACTGTTGAGGAAGAGATTTTTCCAAGGGATCAAAATTTCTTCATTAAATTGCAGAGGGGTCAACAGTTTTTTCCTATTCATAAGAAACATTCGAAATTGGTAGAAGTCAATTCTAAAATTACTTTTTTTCATGGCCAGAGATGTATTGAGTAGCAATTAGACCAGCTATCAAATAGTCCAGCTGAGTATTAGTAAAGCCAGAACATTATCCGGCTATCTGGTTTCATTTTATACTTCCATTTAATTAGGTATGATAAACATCTGCCCATAACAACAAATTTGTTGGAGAAGGTGTGCCAAAATCAGGATCTGCTAATTGAACATGGGGGGTAAATTGAGTTAATTCTGGTCGATAAAGTATCGAGGTTGTGTAATAGTTTCATGAATTGAGCAATTGACATAAATATCAAATGATTTCCAAGCATTGGAGTGTATGTTTATAGAAGCAATCCTATTTGAGTGAGTTATAATACCTTGAACTCCTGATATGCATACATTTTGCTTTCTAGGAATGAGTCCAAGTTTTTTACCAGTGATTTAGTTGAGAGAATCCAGCAATGCCTTCACATGCAAGGGTTTGCCAGTGTAGACTGTCATCTTGGCTGTTGCTAATAAAATCACTTCAGCTGGAGCATATGTAGCAAAGGATGTGTGTGACTGTGACTCATTTTCCAGTGACAACTGATTACCTGAGTTGCTAAAACCATTATGACTTTGTATAGTAGAAGGTGCATTTTGATTTCGTCTGTTTATTATGGTATTGTAATTTTTACAGTTTTCCTCCGAATTTGTATTTTGTACTACTCTGTTATGGTTAAAAGTATTCAATTTTTTTTTCTCTCATTTTTTGGGTATCAAACCACAATAAGGTGTTTTATTTTTTATTTCGACGTTCCGGTAGCGTTCCAGCTACCATTGTCAAGATTAACTAGTAATAAAATAATTTTTGGTCCCTATTTGACACAACGAAAAAAATATGACAACTAGACAATCAATAATGTATATCAATAAGTATTCAACTTGGGGTTCCGATTATTAGTTTCATAAAACTTCTTTTTGTTATTTTGAATAATCTGGTTACAAAATATGCTATATGTCTTTGTCCACAGTTGAAACAGTTATGTGAAGTACAATCGAATACACGATTGTTGTCGCTGAAACAGTTCACACATAAGTTTTGATTTTCTATGGATGCCGTCTTTTCCTAATGATTTAAATTTTGGAAATTAAAGCAAGTATAAAGGGTATGAATTTTAAAATTGCGAAAAATACAATTTTCATAAGCATTTGTAGAATAAACATTGAAACTAGTATTAGCAGAGCTATGTGTAACATAACACTAGACTTTTAGATTTTTTTTTTCTAGACTGAAAAGGAATGCCTGATATTGATATTTCTGGTATAAACCTATACATCTACTTTCAATAAATTTCAAGAAATCTTCAAGGGTATGTAGTGGTTACCGCCTTGTAGGTGGAACGGGTCGAGAAAGAAAGTTAAAAAAAAATTAAAAAGGCAATTGTGAAATAAAAAACTTTATTTATACATAACAAGTATTATATAATTCTATAAAAATAGCTAACTCAAATTCGTATATTCTGTGGATAATGAATAAATGAAAAAACTATTGTTCTAAATCTTTGGCATTTAGAGTAAATTTGAGAAGGCCTCTAAGGTAATTTTCTGGCGGAGAAAGTTTCCCAACCACTATCTCGAAGTGGAAAGTGTCCACATCTGGAACATCAGGAAAGGTGTAAATATAGCCGCATAAATTTTTGGTTTGTTTCGGTCTGACAAACTTTCCTTCAAAATAACCATTTCTCTTTATATTTGTTATCTAACCAATGAAATAATGATGATCAGGACCTCGAGAAGTTCTAGAGATTTCAAAATTATAGGCTACTCCCAACCAATCGCCTATAGCAACCTCAGATTCAGATACTGGAGAAACATTGTCGAACTTTTTACCAAATTTTGTCACCTTTGAATAAATAGTAGGTGCAGTATTTTCATCACTAATGTCTTGACCTTCCCGTTTTTCGTCGACGGTACTGTCATCCGACACGTCATCCAATTCAATTTCATTGTCTGAATCATCTGTACTACTAGCGTCGGAATCCGCTACACTTCTAGCAGCAGGAATGCTGCATTTCTTTTCGTCTGACGTGCTCTAGGAGCATCTCCATATCTCATCTGAGATCTGTTACAGAATTTTTAATGGTTTCTGTGATATCCTGGTTATTTGGCGATTGTTCTTTAGGTAGCATGCTCAAAACGTGATTTCTGTCTACTGGGACGATTCCAGCTTTACGAAATCCAGATTTGATATTTTTCTCTAGGATATTTTTAATTACACGACATAGTTTGTTCAGAAGTCTAGGGAACTGATATTTTGGTATGGATGGTTCCTTCATGCCAGGTCCTTGTTTCCAATCAGTCAGAATTTTTGACCAGGCTCCTTTCAATGGTCGAAAAAAAGCTATATCCAGTGGTTGGGTGGGATGCGTTGAATTGCTGGGAAGGAATACAAACCGAACACTATTTTCTTGGCAAAGGCTTATTGCCTCCGGAGCAATGTGTGATGATGAATTATCACCTATCAAAATCTTCTGACCTTCTAGTTTCTTCAGATAAGGCACAGCTACAGTCTTAACCCAATCAGTGAAAGTTATATCAAACCAACCACTAGCCGTAACATTGTATCTAGTGTTTTTTGGACCTCCTTGCATCCAGGTTGTATAGTTATGGCAGGCAGCAAACATTGTTGAAACTGATGATTTTGCTTGATTCATGATCCTTTCAGGATACTTGCAGCCGCGTTTTGCAATAATATTCTTCCTTCCCGGATCATTGGTTAAATCGGTTTCATCATAATCAATTATATTGCAGGGTAGATCATCAGTCAGAGTTTTCCCCAAATTATCAAAATATTCATCAATACCTTGAGGACAGACAGATGATCTAGACCGCTTGATATTCTGGCAAATTCGAACTGCAAGTGTATCTTCATGTCAAGACAAAAACCCCACTGCAAATTCCCTACCTGGTTAGTTATCCTTGAAATTTTGTACAGTTCTATCCTTTCAGTCCAAATATGATTTTACAATTTTGCGTTAACCATACAGATCCAGTGGATAGCTCTATTCTGCACTATTTTTTCAACCAGTATAGCCTCTTCGGTGGATGATAACGTGGTCTAACCACCCTGTTTCTTAGGATAATTATTTTTGATACGCCTCTGTAGAACACTATACGAAATATTATAATGTCTCGATACTTCTCGAATAGACATTCTTCCAGCGATGACAACATCCCTCGTCTGATTAATTACTTGCACATCATACTTTTTATGGCGTTTCCCATATGGGTCTGGTTTGTACGTCCTCGGCATGTCGACCCTATTCACCCCCACTTTTCAGAACACCGGTAATTTTTTAGTCTCCAAAAAATTTTGGTACAATTATGAGAGGTAATTTTGTTTCAGCAGTAGAATGAGAGATTAGTATAACAATTTGTTGTGGTTCGGTAATGTTCGAGTGCTTTAACTTGGCCAAAATAGTGTTGTATTTCGATTCTCTAGCTTCTCTGTATGTTCTTATGTACAAGAGCAGGATTGTTAAAAGGTCCGAGGCTATTTGACATGGAGGAGAGTTTCTTCGTGTGGTATATGTGGTTATACCGTACTTTAAAATGGGAAAGCATCGACTTGTTCCCCCACCTTTTTCATTGGAAACATTCGATACCCTAAACTTATTTCTTTAAACCTCAAGGCATTAGCTTGACTCGATATTAACATGAACCAAACAAATGGAAAAAGTAGCAACAAGATCGGAAACCACATTAATGATGGCAAGACGAACTTGTGGTAAAACATGGGGGTTGAGTCAGCGAATGATACACTGGATATACAGTGTAGTGGTTAAACCCATAATAACATATGCGTCTTTGGTCTGGTGATCTATAGTTGTGTTAAAGGGTGCTACACGGCTCTTTGAAGCTATTAGACGACAGGAGATCAAGTTGTCAGTGTAAATTGGTCTTAGGTAAACACAGGTCCTAAATGACTCAAGACTGGCGTCTGAGTACCCAAATAAATGGATTTTTATGAAGGAGGGAGAGTTTAATAGGTATCTCGGAGTTTTTTTTAGACCAGATATATGGTTGTAAAAAACATTCCATTCCTTAATGATGCTCTCAGAGAGTTTTTGCATAATTAACTTTGTAATGTGAACTACCGGTCCAATGTATCCTAAGGGGTCATATAACTGTGCTTTTTTTGACAGAACTTCTCGTTTTGGAAGAATTTTTATTTCTTCGGTTTGATGCATTGGAATCGTGAATTGATCCAAATTGGGATTCCAGGAGAGTCTTGGCTGAAACTTATGTTGAGTTTTCAATTCAAAATAAATTAACAACATTTAACAATGATGTCAATGAGAATTTTCAGAATTCTGCAGGAAAAGCCATCTACTGCTAACTTTATTTCCTTTTTAAACTTATTGGCTGAGTTTTCATTATACCTTGTCTCGTTTTATAAAGCTACTGTGTTAGCCAAAAGCGTCACAAATTTAAATTGAATATCAGTTCTAATGAAATGAAGTTTCAAACCGATCAAATTGTTTTATTTCATAGGTCTGTATGAATATTCATTAAGTAATAGCCGTATCTATTCAATATTCAGAAAATTGATCATTTAATATCATGGAAGCAGAAACATTGACTTACCTTCCACAACTAAGAGGAATCCTTTAGGATTTTTGAGTAGTATGGAAAGAGCTGAGCGTGTCATATCGGCTAGTGAAGGATCTCCCCGAGGACTTGGATCTCTGTCTGCCTCGAAGTCCATATGGGAAAAGGAGAAAAGTCCTGCGGAGAATAACGGAAATATTAGTTTTTGAGAAGTTTAATCGTTCAAGTTATAGTTCGGCAAAGGACTTTTCCAAAATACGCAAAACTGTCATATTGGAAAAGAAATTTAAAAATTGTTTCGCAAAGGTACTGATCAACAGATACCTGGAAATTCATAATATGTGGCGCTGGGAAATTGACCTCTTTCCTCTTGCTTTCGGAGGGATTATACTTACAATAATGGACTTTGGAGGGTGTAAATGAAGAGAATGGCTTGTTAACTATACGTGACAGTGCAGTGACATCCTGTTCGATAGGTTTTCGCAATAGCCATATTAATTTTCATTTAGTTGAAGCTAGTTTTGATAGATAAAGTACATAATTGATAAAAGTATACTTCCTTATTCCATTAATCAATTTTCAAATACTAATTCCTAGTGACGTTGAAATTGTGTTCCGTTGACTTCCTGGCAGTAATGTCACCTGAACTTTTATTGTACTGGTTCGAATGTCAGCTGAAATTGCCCTGCATAACCGTTCAAAAGATACGGGGACTTTCGACCAGCACTGTATATTTACTAAGCATGATATCAAAATATAAATATTCACGAAGCTCAACAACTTATCACGTCTATTGATTGAACTAGAATCAATCCAGAATTTTCAAGGAAAAATCAATCGGATGTAATTATTTTATAGTGTGGAAAAGCCGAATAATTTATTTTCCAGGTTACCCTACAGTGTGATCCACTTTTGTGACAAAGTCTTTTATATCTGTTATTATAGGGTATACCAAAAAAAGTTATTCACAAAAATAGGAATCAGCTGTAAGCTTCACATTTTGATATAAGTTATAAGTATACTACCGCACTAAACATATGTTTCTTTAAATGTTTTATTTCAAATTTGAAAATCACTTCACTCCCTCGTTCCAAGAATACAACGGTGTTGTGTATTATACAGGGTATTGTAAAAGCTATTACCAAATTTCTATGAAAATCGTAGCAACTTCAACGTCTTGTATGGAAGAAAAGGGGTACAAGAGCAATGATTAGTTGTAGCCACAGTTTTTCGTGTGATTGGCAAATTTCATGAAAATGATTGATTTCCCTAATACTGTTTAAATTTAGTGCACGGTACGTCAAAACACAAATTCATTAGTCGCTCAGTTGTTCGAATGCATCAACCTGTATTTTATATAGCCATTATAAACTACAGTTTAATGTTTAATAAGTACTTCCTATACCTAAAGTCAATAGTTTTGGAGATATTTCATTGGAAAAAGGAATATTTCCAGAATTAAATTCATTATTTCAATGTACTTCACTATTTCCACTTATCAACAAACAAAAAAACAATTGAATAAGGCATTAGATAAAACAATTGTTATTTTTATTGTAGGTGTTCGAAAAGACCTCCCACCACGTCAACACAGGCTTGAGTACGGTTTTCGAATGATCTACATACGTTTGTAAGCATTTGTGGCGTAACATTATGAAATGCGTTTGTAATTCTGACTCTAATGTCATCAATTGTTGTTGGAGGTTCACGGGACACTGGATGTCTGATTAAGCCTTATAAGAAAAAGTGCACTTCACTCAACTCTGATGATCTAGCTGGCCAATTAATTGGTCCTTCTCTTCCTATCCACTTGTTGTAAATTGGCCATTCAATTCACCTTGTATTAGTGCGTTGAGATGAGAAGGAGCTTCATCATGTAAGGACCATAACTGTTGACGGATACTGAGGCATTTCTATTAAGGCAGCATTTCTAGGCATCGAAAGTACTTTTGACGAAACATCGATGTATTCACTAAACAGATTACTCAATAATAGAGTCGTCAACAGCACAACATGCAAATGGATATGATCCAGGATCCATGCTTGAGCATAAGAGAATAACAGCACATATGCAGGATATAACTTACACCGTTAGAACAACTAAACGATGTCCTCAAGGTGATATACTTTCATCACTTTCATGAGACCCAATTGTAGATGACTTGATCTGCTGGTTGAATGATCAAGGCAAATGGACGCAGGGCTTTGCGGACGACATAATTATTGTCACCAATGGGAAATTCCCAGAGGTGATCATGAATGTCATGCAAAAAACAGCACTAATTGTGGAGGAATGGTGCCTCAAAGGGGACCTTTCAGTTGATTAGAAAAAACCAAAATGGTTGCTTTTACGAATAGAAGAGTTCTTTCACAGAGTGGAGTGATGCTGTTCGGAGCAGAACTAGAAATATCCAAGGAAGTGGATATCTGGGAGTGACCCTTGATTCCAAACTGTATTGGAAGACACATCTAGAAACTATCACTACCAGGGCGCCTAGGTTTTTCAGGCAAAGCAGAAGAGTGATGGGCAAAACCTGGGGACTACGACCTTAGGTGGTTCACTGGCTTTACACAACTATGATAAAACCAACGATCACCTATGGAACAATAGTCTAGTGGAGGAGGTCAGAAGTGTCCTCAGCAGTGAACATATCAATTGCAATTTGAAGACGACACCCCCTTGGTATTACTGGGACAATGAACAGCACAGGGACGGCATTAATGGAATCTATTGCTGGACCTTCTTCTTTGAATTTTTTGTGAGGGCGGAGGCGGTGATGGCAATTCCTAGGCTGAAATCGGGAGACTCATGGTACTGGAACAATGTCCGAGAAGGACACACTGTTATTACTGGGACAATCCTAGATGAACACATATTTATTATGAGTTTTGGAAGCATCACACCGGAGAACATATTCACTGAGCGAGTGAACTTCATCATCCCATCCAGGGAATAGGTGATGCATCCAAGTAATACTGGAGAGAAACCATCTGGTTCACCGATGGATCCAAAGCAAACCAAGGCACTGGGGTTGGTATAAGTGGACCTAGAAAAAAACTGTCTCTTAGCCTTAGTCGATACACAATTGTGTTTCAAGCAAATACGATAGCCGCTATAGCCTACATTGATGAAAACATCAGAAGAGGATATACCAGTCAAAAAATTTGAATTTTCACTGATCTCCAGGCTCTGCTTAAAGCTATCAGCAATCCAACAACTAGGTCTAAACTGGTGAAAAACTGTTATGAATCTCTCAACATGCTGGCAAGAGACAACAAAGTGTCTCTAATATGGGTGCCGGCATATGACGGGATTGCAGGGAATGAAATGGCAGACCAGCTAGCTGAAGAAGGCTCAAATGTAGGGTGGCACAAAGACACCTCCATACTAAGAGTCTAATGAATGAACTCTCGTCCAGGCTGTTGAAACTGGGTAAGAGAAATCTGAATACAGTTATCGATCTGATGACTGGATACTGTACCCTGAGGAAGCATCTGCACAGAATGGGCAAAGTAAGTGAACCTATGTGCAGAAAATGTGAACTCTACGATGATACACCAACTCACATACTTTACTTCTGTGAGGACTTCGATGGAAGCACTTTGGAATGGAAATAACACAACTACTACAACTACTGCCAATATAGAAGACACGAAGCTTCTGGAATGGAAGTAAGTAGATAGCTTGGGTAATGTTACAAAGATTCAGTTGAGCCCAACCCAAACGTATGAATGAATAAATGGATATTAAGGGGTACGTTTCCAAGTGAAATGGGTTAATGGTTCACTAAAAAGTCTAAATTATCCTCTCCGTTCACGGTTTCCTCAAAGAAGAAAGGGCCCATTACATAATTACCTAACATACCATCCCAAACGTTCAAGAACCACCTAGTTTGACCCTTTGTAATTTTGTGGTACGGATTTGTTGTAGAGTAATAGTGGAAGTTGTGCCTATTGACACATCCGTTTTTGTGAAACGTTACTCCATCTCCAAATAAAAAAAAATCAAACAATTTTTTTTCTACAACAATTTGTTGTTGTGCCCATTCACAAGAAGTTACCCTTCTTCCAAAACCATTCGCAATACGAAACACTATAAGCTTATACTGGAAATTTGGTACAATTGAAAGATTAACAATTTTTATGTATAGTTGTCAATTAAGTTTATAGTAATTTTATTCTAATATTCTCAAATAAATGAAATATCACAATATTTAATTGAAATTCCTTTTTTGATTGCAGGTATCTTCGAGGAAAGTTTGAAAAACCTTGCATGTTGTATGGAAACACAAACAAAGTGAAGACGAAGTTTGCAAACAGATGCGCGTTCGGGAGGGTGGGATAAAAAAATTGGATTCAGATTTCACAGTCTTTAGCTCCATCCAAAGTCTGTGTGTGGCAGCGATGGAAACCTTGTATAATAAACAGATGTTCAACAAATTTGGTGGTCCATCAAGGTGATTTTCAGGATGGAATTTTTCCAGAATTCAGAAATACCACTGAGACAAAAAATGGATTTCGCAAATTCAGTGACAGATTGAATTGTAAACACTTTCAGTTGCGACTATATCTGCTTACAAGTAAGACTTCGAATAATTCCGGCCAACAATCGTCATCGAACAATAAAATTGGTGTAAAAACTATTTAGTGGAGCCCCGAATAATTTCGGCCAAAGACCATCACAAAAATCGGTACATTATGGATTCAAAATCTCACTGCAAAAAAGAGAGAATGCAGCTTGCAGAAGTACCAATTCCCTTTCAAAGGGATATTGAAAATCAATTAGGATCTTCGATACCGACGATTCAAGTAACAGACATCAAGTTCACTGATATACCCTTAGGTCGTGGAGTATTTGGAGCTGTAATCTCAGTACGTGTACCGAGAAAGGAATGTGATGGAAGAATTTTCAACTTAAAAAACTATTAAAACTTCGTATATACTGATTTATTAGTGTTTCTGTTGCCTTTGTCTTTCTATCAAAATCCATTGGCGCTTACGACTTTTCAGTGGTACTTATGCCTTTTGTCAAAGTTATTTTGTTATTGAAAATGGTGGTTGGGCTGCCCTTGCGCCTTCACAAATTTTCTGCTAAAAAGGCTTTCTTGACAATTCCTTTACGTCAACGTAACTCCAATACGGACACAGATACGTGTAAAAACTTATGACCAGCTGAAAGTGTCTATTATATGCATGTCAACAAACGAATGGCCAGCAGTTTGGGCACTTATTGCTATGGTGTAACTTCAACTTAGTGAACTGTTGTAATTCTTGTTAAATTAAATTGAATTTCATTCTCAATTTTTTTTGGTTCATTTGCTCTCATAATTGTGTTGTTAAGTAGTACATCATAATCATTTTTTGGATGATAAGTATTAAGTTGTTTTGCGATATTATATCATCCGACATGAGCTACTATTTAGGAATTTGATATGACGCCAGTAGAGATACTACAGATATAGGCAACAAGCCAGCTCGGAAACCGTCAGTTTGTAAGTGAAAGATAGAATGTCGGAGGTTAAGGCGGTCTATCCTTAATAGCTAGTATGTTATCTATACACAGACGAAAAAATATCTCACATCATGCGCCTCCTTCTCTTTCAACAGAGTTAAGACGGACACGCCTTTCGCTTGTTGCAAAGTCTCTTTATGGTGCCAGTACGCTGAACGGTAAAATGCAAAAATTTGGTTTACGCTGAGAACGCAAATTATAATTCGATTTATGGTCTGAGGATTTCTAAACTATCTACCCATACGATTCAAAGATAACGAATACTTTTTCGTAATCCCGTATATATTATGTGTCGATGGAGGAATTTTCTATTATCTTGAGGATGAACGATTTCTAACAGCGAGGTCTCAACTAGGTACAGGCGTATACGTATATTAAAAATGTCAAAACTCACCGAGCAGATAGTCCACTTCTCTAGGATCAATTTGATCAAGCTGGCCTTTATTCCAGACATAGTTGGCTTTGAAGAGTCGCTTTTTCTTATCTCTTACCCAATCATCAATAAGATTCCTTCCATCTAACCTTCTTCCTTCTTCTTTTGTCATCTCTGGATCATATGCAACCTTCGGTAACCAGTGTCGTCGGCCACCACCCAATAATACCTGTAAAAAAATATGATTTGAAACTTCTTTTTGAACCCATTCAAAGCTTTTATTCAACTGGGTTTCCAAAGAACAAAACATTTAATAAAATATTATGTGGGAAAGATATAATTCTATGGTATTATGTACTCCAGCTTGCAATTATAACCAAAATGGTCTTTTAATTGACTCTCAATAATTATTCGACAAACTATACAGTACCAGCTACTCAAGCACGAATATGTGGACTATTATTTCATTGATTTTAGTTTAATCGTTCTTATACTACCGACCTATCTGCTCAGATTTCCACGGTATGTACACGTACAGGGCTTCTTATTATATTTTGACCCCCACCTATTTCCATTAATTACGGAGATACAAAAAAAAGTTTCAAATTAAACTTGTATTATTTCACTTGAACCGACCAAGAATGTGACAACAGATTGAATTTTGTATACAGGGAGTGCCCAATAAAATGCATCTTCAATATTTCAAATAGGACACCCTGTTTTTTTATAGTTTTGAGTAGCCCTGCATTTCCTTATTACAAATATATAACATTGTGTAGCATTAGTGACGGTTGGTACTACAAAAGGGTAACCTGAGGTGGCTACGTAACTGACATTCCAAATTGCAACAATTATTAATTTATTATTAGCTGTCATTGCTTATACTAAAATGGATTATACTGCAGATGAAAAAGTATCGAAACTATAAAGAAATACACTCCCACAAAATTCTGTCCGTTGTTACATAATTGGTCGTTTTTTGTATTCCCGTAATTAATGAAAATAAGTGGGGTCAAAATATAATGAGAAACCCTGTTCATACGTTTGTCGCTCTATTCCCGACTGAATAAAAAATCGAGGGATGATATAATTGATTGTTTTTTGGTAATTTCAAATATTGAGTACCTACAATTGAACACACATTACAAATCGAATGGAAAAATATCGAAATGGAAGCATATGCTCAAAAATGTCAGCGAGGTATTAATCCATTGGAAAAAAAGCCTGTAGTGTGCAGTCGACAAGAGCAAACAAGAGTCCCGAAAAATATGCGAACCAAAAAAAGGTTATACTAACCACCCACTCATAAGCCAATATTTACCTACATCAGTAATTGTAATTCTGATGAAAATATGACCGAATGATTTCATCAATATACATTTATTTTAGTGGCTATAGCAGTGTTGTGAAAATGAGGAAAATTATTCCATTTTCAGCAATTCCGCTAACCGTATACTTTTTTTGATCGAATCACTTTCAGAGTGTTTTGCAGGAAGATTATATAAAACTGCTATTGTATTGGGAATCTTCCATATTAACTAAGGTGAAAGATTTTTGCGCGATCGATCTTTTTTGTTTATTTACAGCATCGGTTGTCAGGACGGTAGGTTGTGTTTACTGGTTTCTAAGTCCAATAGGTCGGTGAGTGATATACTTACCGTTCAGACGTCTCAGCCCTACATACATTTAAGTGGTCCCAAATAATATATTACTCCATCCATAACACGAAAGGAACAAAAAAAAAGAAGAAAATTTATATTTTTTCATTACCGATTCCCGGTTTTTTCTAGGATTATTGCTCACATCCTATTTGCCACGCTTTTTCTACTTCAATATCACTCTCACTCTTTTTATATTAGTGAATTAATCGAAAATTCAAGTTTAAAGTACCTATAGACTTCAAAATATAATCTCAGTTTCACAGTTACTGCATTTGTTTGTTGATAAATAATATCTTGGGAATACTTAGCAACTGCCCAACGATTATTAAATTATATCATTGGCAAATCGGCAACCGCCTACTTCATAACAAAATGCAAATATATTAAACTGATCGAAAAGTACCATTGTCACTTTTCACTTTTCGTCCATTTCGAAGAAAATTAAATTATTTAATTTGAAATTTATTTCAATGCGATCGCGCAAATAATGGTATAAGCATCTCGAACGTTGAGGGTTTTACCGGTCTCCAGCAAAATAATGGTTGTTTTTGTAATATTTTTCAGTATAAAAAAATATTGCGTAAAATTGCATTCGTTCAAAACAAATTGTTTTTTCAATAAACAAATTAAAAGTTAATAAAAAAATTATTTTTTTCATAATACGAAAGAACATATTGTTATGCTGTAATGATTTAAAAAATGGTTCCCTAATATCAATATTTAGGAACAAAAAAAGTTAGTAATTAACAAGTGCGATTTTTGTTAGTAAGAACTTTTTTGAGGAACGATTTTTTTCAAATCAATATTTTCATCAAGGATACAATTCCAAAGGAAAAGTTTTGAAAAATATTATACACAATGCATTTGTTTATAACAATTATTTAAATAATGTTGGTTGAAAATAATTTTTTTTTTCATTTTTTAATATCAATATTTAATCAGTTGAAATAATTTTTTTAGTTCACGTGTCAGATTGGGGCGATGCACGCGGTAGCTGAACTACGCGTTTTACCGTTATTATCGCCGCTTAATTGATATTTTAAGGGTTGTTGATATAGTTCCGGGAGGCAGGACTTTTTTTCAGGAAATTTCCTGTTCTTCAAGGATGTTTTCTCAAATTCCGATTATCTCAAATAGTTCCTGAAATATTTCAGAAAAGCCAAACCCTCATTTTTTTTTACTTAATTGTTTATAACTTCTGCATTTTTTTCAACCCTCTTTGGAATTTTTAAGGAACGTTCTAGATGCCATTCCGAATCGACTAAGCCCAAAATCATAATTTTCGATGGTGGCGATTAGGTTTCGAGGGAAATGGCACTTGTGAACCAGACTATAAAGTGTAAAGTTCCTTAGATATCGGCCAAAACCATTTTTTCAAGATGGCGCCTGGAGCTCCCCCGGATTCTGTCAGAACTTGTATACTCAGTGTTCCTAAACCTTATAAAAATGGAAAATTGGATCGCAAATTCAATGCAAGGTCTAATTCTATATTTACTGGCATAAGATCAACATTGGGTTGTGAAGGCCATGAAAAAGTTGACTCATTGAAAAAACTACGTACTTAGTATACTCCTGGGTGTTGTTAAATGTTCACATTACTATTTTACAAAAATCCGAAAAAACATCCCATTTCTATGGAATCCATATCATTCTGGCATAAAGAGAAACGAGGAAGTTGATCAATTAGCTGTAGACACAACAAATAATACAGCATATAGAAGCAGCATTTTATAACAAAGGCTACATACATGGTGTCATTGGTGCCGTAGATGGTAGCCATATCAAAATCAAAAGAGATATTTTGTGGAAAGGCTGGGTCGCAACATGACGGAAGGGTGCTTCGAAAATCAAACCTATATAGAAGAGCAGAAAAAGGAAACTTTCTTTGCATTATGGAGTTCCTCTTTTTCATTATTTTCCAGTTCCTCTGTATGTGATTCCTCCAGCAACTCTCCTTATTTCTCCAAAATTTTTTCTGAATATTCATGTATTCCTGTATTGGATTCTTCCTTTTTCTAACACTATGAGAGGAGCCAGAACGGGTGAAAGTTGTAGTGCACAATGGAGATTCAATGTTTTCGACATGCTTAACGTTGTCAGGAAATATTTTGGCTACAGGTTTATCTAGAATTTTCTCTCTAGATGAATTTCTCGACACAATTTCAATATTTGGAGTGATAGCTGAGCCTGCATCAACGTTGTATGGGCTACTATTACTGGGTTTGTATCCTAAATCGAAATATGATTTAATATAGTTCTTCTAGGTTTCCCCTGTTTCGATTGGTTTTTTGTAGCTTCTGACAATTCCTAAGAATGATAACAAGATATAAGCTTTATAATCTGCAAAAGCTATCGATGACCTATAAAAGTTAAATTTGCATTTCTACGTGCATGACATCTTGTGGTAGAAAATATGTAGGACCCTAAACACTATTTTGTTGAATAATTTCAAGTAGTGGGCATACCTCTATTTGTTTATTTACTCAATAAATTACAGAAGAGAGGGTCCACTGCAGAACAATACCTACTAAAATTGGAAAAGGAACTCTTGAAATTTGTTGTGAAGTGTTCATTTACTACAATAAACTACAACATTTTCTTGTTTAAAAAACTAATTAGAATTGAAACTTATATAAAACATTCAATATTAATGGAACAAACATTATATAAACATAAGAGAGCATGAATCTAGTAAGAGGGAAGAGGTGAGGCCTTAATTATTTTGAAAAGAAATTATCAATTAGGCTCAAAAAATATGTAGGTATCATATACTTTTTGTATTGTATTGTAATGAATAATAAATATTCTATTTTATAGGTACCTACTCACCTAAAATTTCATCCATATTATTGAGAAAATGAAATCTTGAAGGTCCTTACCCTGTCCTGACTTTCCTATCCTTAGCTTTATTATAACTCTAAACCAAATTTGCCCACTTTTTCTTCACTCCATTTACAAGTACTATAATCTTTGAACTTGCTAAATCATTTGTGATATTTCGTCAAGTATTCTTTTCCATTGTGGGATTGGCGGACTGCAGATCTCTATGATGACTTTCAATAGAAGGAATAAGTTGGAGTATCTCATCATAAGGCCAAAGTAGTCTTTTATCAGGGACAGTCAGACTTTAAATTTTTTTTCACTAAACTTAAGTGAACTTATGAGTCAAAACTATGCAATAAATTGAAATAAATAGGCTTTATTACTTACATTCGATTCTTTCTGTTAAATCCGATAATACAATTTTGGAAGTGTGGTTGTTAGAAGGGGGCACCCCCTAGTGGGGGACGAAGAAATATCTATTGAAAAAATTACTGGTATTTGGAACGGAATGTTTTCTTTCTGAAATTGTCAAAGTTGAATGTACAAAAATCTCTTGAGTCCAAGCGAAGACAATCTTCATTCGGAAATTGAAAATGCAGCTTCCAGTGCTATTTTAAATATTCAATTCCTTACTTGTTATTATCGCACTAGTGCGGTAATGTATTCAAAAACGCACTAGTGCGGTAGTATACGTCAATATGACACTGAAAATAGTGTCACATCGTACCTGTTATATGACAGATGTAGATGAAGATATTTATGTTGATCATTATTTGACATTATTTAATAGGTACATCTGATAAAACGAAAATGAAAATAACTAATTAAACTTAGTAACAAAAAACATATTTCAAAAGTCTTCATCTTCACCGTCTGATAAAATTTCATAGGTTAGGCTGTTACAGCAGTTTGTATATTTGCAGTCACTGCAGCATTTTAACTCTTGTGAAATGCAGATACAGTTATTATTGTTGCAATTTTTGTCTGAACATCGTATAGACCAAATAGTTCTTACATTATCGGGCACTGGTTCTTGGGATATTGTGAATGTGGCTATTGTACCAAATGTTTAATTGATACAGACACCTAAAATAATAATAGATACATATTATAGCTTATTGTAGGTAATTTTTTATTATATGAGCATGGGCCACTTAGGAAAGTATTTATTACCTTTTCAAATGTTGTTTAAAAGCATGATTAGTGGGAGGCAACTCAGAAGATGTGCGATTTGAGTCCGTTGTCAGGTACCATCGTAATTGATTCAAGGAAGCAATATTTTTGTTTTTGTTCCTATACAAATAAAGTATATATTTTGTACTAACTTCCAATGCTTTATCTCGTAATAAAAAGGGAAGATTTTCTAGGTCTTTAAAATCATCCATATTTTTGTATAATCTGTCTGCACATATGTTAAGCGTTGTTGGCCTTTCTTTCCAGACCTGTTACATATTAGACAAATTTTTTGCCGAATATCAAATCCGTCTTCAGGATATCTTGTCCGAGACGATGAAGCGTTTTTGGTTTCACTGCTTTGAGAAACATATCCAATATTTTGTGGACTAATAAATGTTTGTCTGCAAGTTTTATGGAATTTTACTTTAACCTTTCCTCCTAGAAGTCTTCCTTTTGATGCAAATATTTTGAGCACAAGTGTCTTTCCTTTTTTCTGCAGCACATATTGTATTCAATTCTCTCAATCTCGGATTTTGCGTCACAAGTTTGTCTTTTTCTTGTAAAGTCTGACCACAAAATAAACACTCCATCGTTTACACAAAAAATCTCAGTAGACACACACACATCCAAAATAATATCTACCTGATCGCAGTTAGAACAAAGACTGTTGGCAACTGAATCAAGTTATCAGCCAAATTTTTCAGGAATAGACAGGTCGCATTATGCGTATGCGGGAAGCAGAGAGATGTCTGCACGTTAGAAAGCACAATAATTAAACGCGGCTGCAGAAACTTTCAAGTTCGCGTATTTATTGCTTAAAAACTATGATACTTAGAATAGTGATTCTTGTTTCAAAAACTTCCTTGAAGCTTTAGATTCATTTGGTTCGCATATAGTTTAGTAAAATTTTGGAAAATAAAAAAGTTTCTCGATCACTGAAAATAGTGCTGCAAAAAAAGTAAAGATTACAGTTTCCTCTAATTTCACAAAAAATTAGGTTTTATATACTAATGAAACTAACGCCGACTAAAAAAAAAGTTGAAAATATTTTGTTTAGTTTCGGAGATATCGCGAGGTATGTGTGAAAAGGTAATGGAACACAATTTTGCCAGATTTTTGACAAATTTCGCAATAAAAAGTGTTGGCCCTATTAAAAAATGTTGTAATTCCGATTTCAGATGGCCAGGGACCTACTCTATCATTTTGTGAAGACCACATGTGGTTGTACCTAAAAAATCGAGGAGGAAGCGACTTTTTCTTCGTTTTTCAATTGACTATTATGTTCCTGATACAACTATGGTTTTTGTCAGACTCCATTTGTAACAATTTCTCACTTTTTTTTGACTATATTCTGTTCCCATATTTTGTCCCTCTGTTCACTCCTTGAAAATATTTATGTTCTCTGTCAGAGGACTTTTATGATTAGTTTCATTCCTACATCTTGCAGCTTCCTTTGCAGGTTCATCCACTCTCTCATTGTTCGGAATTCCGGCTTGGGCTTTTCCCTAAGCTATATGAATTTGTTTTCCTTTGTCAATAGCTTTATTATATACATTCAAGATATCTGGAGCTATACGGCTTAAATGAGGATCTCTTTGTAATTTTCCAAGTTTTTCTACAGAGATTTTGTAATTAATCACTGAATATAACAAAATAATACTCTTATTGACATGAGCAGTTGTTTATTGCTCCTTTGATAATCCAGCGTATTTACTAATGGGGTGTTTTGTAATTTGTGAAGTTATCTGATATCTTTTCAACTTATTATACAGCTTGTTTTACGGCGAGCTTACACTATCTATATACTGGAGAGTACTCACACGATTTCCATAAAAATTGGCATAGATGGAGAACAAGTTTGGCGAATGAATTTATGGAAAATATTTTGACATAAATACATGTCACTTCCGGTTATGCCAAAAGTGAACCATAACTTTGTTATTGTGGAAGTAACACCTTGTATATCACTATAATTATTATTATTATTGATATTATTATTATTAATGTTGAAGTAAGATTTTCTACAAGCAAGTGTTTTTCATAGTTTGACTCAAATTCAACTGATTTATAATTTGGAAGGATATGTCTAATCATCTAGAGGTTCCAACTAAACATGCCGCAACGTCATAAAGTTATCTGTACCAAGAAGGAATGAATTTTGAATATTTTCCAAATTGTTCATGGACTACTCGGCGAGGATTGTACTTATTGGACTCCCTTCTCATGGCTAGGAAGAAATAATCTTGATTGGTACAGACTCCAAATAAGTCCGAAATATCTGTGATTTTGGTTTTATCAAGGCGAACTTATGTTTTTAATATTATACAAGGTGTCTTATTATATTCTGACTGTTTTCAACAACTTTTATCTTCGAAACGGTTCTAGATAATAGGATGCGGTTTTCACAGTTGGGTTTAAAATTACCGTAAGTTTTGTTGTGACACATTTATATAAATGGCCTACTTCCGGATTACCTGCTAGAAAAGTAGCGTTCTTTCAAAATACAGTAGATGTAATTTTTTTAAATGGGACATCCTGTATATTCAGCAATTTCTTAAAAGACGCATATTTTCACTTTATAACGGCACCTTGAAGACTAAAATTGGTGCACAGAAAGCGAAATTAAATAACTTTAACTGGGATACTGCAATGATTCAGTATTGTATGTGGAATTTTCAAATATATTTGATTTAACTCACTTAATTAGTTCTTGTAGATGTTTGGTTACTGTTAAACTTTCATCACATTCACACAAAGTGAAAACAAATCATTTCACTCTCTGTTTATATGTATATTTGTGGGTGTGTTGAGTTTTTGTAGTTGGTTTTTATTGTTTAGAGTGGAACTTTTATTTCAATAGAAAATGGCAAGAAAATATAAATGAAAGAAAGAAAATGAAAATGTATAGTGAAAGACCATAATGTGAGGTGCACCTGGTAAGCTTCATTTTCATGTTCCATAAATCAGAAAGTGACAAAATATTGAAGTAGTTATTATACAGCTTCCAGCTACCCAGTTATAAAGAATATCGTACAGTTTGGCTAGAAAGAAGTTTAACTAAAGTATACCTACCCAGTTTATTGCGTTATTGTTGAACTCCTAACATTCATTTTTCTTCATGTTTGTCATTGAAATATGTGAAAAACCGTTCTATTTATTGTGTACATTTTTGTATTAAATGAAATATATAAACTTGATGAGTATTGCTTTATTTTTGCCACTTCAGGCATTCTATGGTGAATTTTTAGACATTTCATTCAGCTCAACTTGTCTATTTGATTGTTATTATCGTTATATTAATCTAATGTTGAGTAACTTTAAATTGAATATTAAAAAATGGACCATAAATGCCATTTTGTGATAAAAGTGAAATTAAAATAATTTTGAATATGCCGCTAAAAATTATAAAATTAGAGGAATCCTTTTCTCCGGTTGTTAGCCATGTTCACAACCAACTTAAAGGTGTTAGAGCTACTGACGGAGCTCTCAGGGTGGCGCCACCACAATTTCTGCTAATATGGACGAGAAGATTTCGACCATGAAAAACGATATTTCTGCCGATATTTCTGCCGATATTTTGTCAATGAAAAAGGACATTGCCGCTGAAGTCGTAAATAAAATTCCCCCCCTAAAATCAAATATTGAGAAAATGGAGAGTGAGATCACAAAAATGGATGAGAAAATCCAGGAGTTAGAGAGGAATGTGGCAACATGCCAGCCATAGAAAAAAAGATCGAACAAATAAAACCCTGCAAGCCAGAAACACATCCCAAGATAGAAGATATTGGCAGTTTTGCTCTAGTGAAGGCACTAACGTCCGACGGAAATATGTCGTGGACCAATTATGTTAAGCAGTTAAAATAATTGGTCAGACAGGGGGAAGGCAGTGAACTTGACCATCGCGCTTCGGGGAGATGCCTTGGGTGTGCTTCACACGATACCTCTGGAAGAAACGGTCGACTTCGAGCAGCTGAAAAAGAGGTTGGACATGCGATATGGTCACGAACATCTAGAACACTTGTACCAATCCCAGATGAAGAATCGAAGGACGTGACGAAACCCTTCAAGAGTATGAAGTGAATATCGCCCGACTAGTCCGATTTGCTTACCCATCAGCGCCAGAAAACATGATGGAATGTCTAGGAACCCAGGCCTTTATTGATGGATCACGTGACTCTGATATGCAGAGAACGCTTCGTTTAGCCCATCCCAAAACATTGGTCGATGCATTGACTGCTGCTCTTAAATATGAAGCAGCCACGAAGGCGTCAGGATATAACAAAGTTAGGACCGTTCAAGAAAAGGGTGACGAAAATAGATTCGACCAGTTAGTTAACTTGATGAAAAGCATGGTAGACCGAAAGCCGAGGAAGATTGGATGCTGGAATTGTGGCGAGCTAGGGCATGTACGCAGTTCGTGTAAGCGCCCTAGGACTCCAGCAAACCAAGAGCCCCCACGAGCTGGTGTGAGTCACCGAAATGCCGACCCCCTGTCCAAACGACCGTGCCAACCAGACTGTTCCCACTTCAACAAGGTGGAATCTAAGGAAGCAGTAGTTTCAAGAATCACAGTAAGCACTAAAGAATGGTCACCCACCAGGATTAGAGAAGATCAAGATAATGATCCACACCTAAAGATGATCTGGCAATGGAAATAAGAAAATCGGCGACCTACCTGGCAAGAAGTGTCAAGATTTTCACCAACACTGAAGGCATATTGGGCTCAGTGGGACTCCCTTGTCCTGGAAGAAGGCCTGTTCAAACGAGTCCTTTAAAACGATGATGGTTCCGAAAATAGACGACAAATAGTTATCCCGAGATCGAGAGTAGCTGAGGTACTGAGGAAGTTACACGACAGTTGATAAGGAGGTTATCTGGGAGTGAAGAAAATCCTTCAGCGAGTCCGTGAAAGGTTTTATTGGATAAACAGCTCCGACGATGTGAAAGACTGGTGTAGTTGGAAGCCCATTCGAAAGGATTGCATTAGATATCGCTGGATCATCTCCGAAGACAAGAAATGGTGGTAAATACATTCTGGTTGTGATGGATTATTTCACCAAATGGGTGGAAGTTTACGCGATTTCGAACCAAGAGGCCACAACTGTCGCAGATATATTGGTGAGAGAATTCATTAGCCGATATGGAGTGCCCTTGGAGGTTCACAGAGACTAGCGAAGGAATTTCGAAAGCCATGTATTCCAGGCAATTTGAAGGAAGCTGGAAATGGAGAAGACCAGGACAACGGCATTGCATCCACAGAGAGACGGAATGGTCAAAAAAATGAACAGGACCATTGGAAAATACATGTCCAGAGTAGTTTCCAGCCACCAGAGAGATTGGAACCAGTACCTTTCCCTATTTGCACTGGCTTATCGATCTGCCATCAATGAGTCCACAGGTGAAAATCCTATTTGGACGAAGAATGAGGCTACCTTCTGACCTGGAATTTGGTTGTCGATCTGGAGAAGATCTAGCGGGAGAAGACTACGTGATCCAGCTGGGACGATGTACACGAATTGGTTCAAACGATTCTCCAAGTTGCCAGTGACAGAATGAAAAAACGTTACGACATGAAGGCTACAGAAGGCAGTTTCGAAGAAGGAGACAAAGTATGGTTACACAACCCAACGAGGAGAAAACGCTTTTCTCCGAAACTACAAACATCTTGGGAGGGTCCATACTTAATCAAGAAGATCAAAGAAATCATCAATCGCATAAGTAAGATCCCCAATGAAAAACCGAGAGTAATCCACCAAAATCGATTAGCGCCATTCGAAGGAGACCATGACAAAGAAGGAGGATTGAACCATATCTGGGAAGATCCTGACCCTGCCTTCGACGAATTTATGGGGGCATATGGAGGAACCGGTAAAGCTAGATTTGGAGTTACTACAGATCAACGACAAGATTTGTTCACGCTCCCGGAAGACTATTCACTGGCACACAACATCCCAGCCAATACTAAAAATGCACGAGGCTTGGCATTCGTCTTTCAAAAGAAGTTTGAATAATCAGGAAAACTTTCAGAACAGATTCCAACCTCTGGCAAGAAACAGAAACTCAAACACAATTCACAAAACATCTTCTATTTGGTAACAAAGAACGAATTTCAAGATCGATCCACCTACCGGAATGTGTGGGAAGAAGTCTTCGAGACCACGTGCTGGAATCCAACGTGAAGAAACTAGCGATGCCAAGATAGAGAGCAGCCAGTTGGATTGGTGTGTAATCAGGAATATGATCTTAGTAATCTTCGAAGATACCGATGTCCACATTTCAATCTGCAGCTATTCCCCACGTTATCAGTAACCGATGAAGACAGTACCCTGTTATCCCCATACGACCGGAAAGTGTAGGAATGGATCCAGTTGCCGATTTAAACATCCAGTCCCGGCAACACAGGAGTTCCAGGAGAAAGTTACTATCTGTATCTGTAGAGTGGGGAGGGTGAGTGTGTAGGCTCACAGCACTTAGGCCACATGTGACCCATTGTACATCCTCCCGAGGAGTTGTCCTCCTAGGTCATTGTCCATCCTGTCCTTCTCAGGAAGGTGGACAGATCACTAGGAGACATCTCCTTTATATCGGCAGGTGTAGGCCAAGACTCACCGAACACACACTCTCTTATTGACGATAACTCCGGACACTCGCATAAGACATGCCTGACAGTTTCATCTTCCTGTTCACACATCCTGCATAGAGGTGTGTCCACTAACCCCATAGTATGGAGGTGTTTCCTTAGTTGACAGTGACCAGTCAGAAATCCTACTGTTAAACGTAGGTTTCTCCTGGTCATCGCCAAGTATTTCTTCGGCGCCAGCTTTCCAGGGTCGCCCAGGGTGATCTTGGCAAGACTGCATCCTTTGATTCCATCCCATCTCTTAAGGGATTGAGCATGGGTGTAACGTTTGGCTAGTTCCGCAATTGTCGAAGTCGTTAGGCCGTAGGTGTCACTGGGTCCTAGAATTTTTAGTCCAGCGGCGTCCCTGGCTAAAGAATCAGCAGTGCGATTTCCTTTACTCCTGTCGTGCCCTTTAACCCACCTCAGGATAATATTGTTATCTGCCGAGGCGTCAGCTAAATCTTGGTGGCACTCTAGTACTAGCCTCGATATAACACATTGTCTGTTCAAGGCTAATAGGGCTTGTCTACTATCAGTGCAGATTGTTATGTTTTTTCCAGAAATTCCTCTTCTGGTTAGTTCTTTTGTGGCAATTGAGATACCAGCCAGTTCTGTTTGAACCACGCTGGTATTGTTTCCCATTCCCCACTTAATCTTGAGGCTCAGTGCTCTCGAGTAAACTCCACATCCTGAGCCTTCTTTCATTTTTGAACCATCTGTATAAATGCGTATTGCATTTGCAGCATCTGGCTCTGTGTTCTGTTTTATTTGAATTTTGTATGGTTTGTTAAACAGAAACCTGGGTTCAATCGCATCGTTGGCTGCCTGCAGCAGAGGTAGCGCAGTGAGCGCTTCCTGCCATAGGCTCAACCTCAATTGGCCCACTCCTACTTCGGGGTTTACACCAGCCGTGCGCAATCGTACCATGGCCATTAACGCAACCTCCTTGACGTGCAGGTCCAGAGGGGTCAGACCAGTAATTAGTTCCATTGCTGCGGTTGGTGTTGTTCTCATGGCTCCTGTGATGTTCAGACAGGCCATTCGCTGTATTTGATATAATTTTTGGATGGCCGTTGCTTGTAGAACTTTCGGTCCCCATGCAATTGCTCCATACGTTAACATGGGTCTTATTATTGCAGTGTAGATCCAGGTGACCACACGGGGTGACAGACCCCATGTGCGTCCCACTGTCCTCCGACACTGCTCATAAGCCACATATGCTCTTTTTGCTCTGTTGTGTAGATGAGAGTTCCATGTTAGTTTCCTGTCGAGGGTAATACCAAGGTATTTCACCTCTTCCGAAAAGTTTAGTTTGCTTTTGAAGATTTCGGGAGGTTTCAAACCCGATAAACTTCTTTTCCTGGTGAAAAGGACCATCTCAGTCTTTCTGGGATTGATCGACAGTGAGTGTTCCTTACACCATTTTTCAATTAATTTAAGCCCATCCTGCGCTCTGTCGCACAGTGTGTTCACAAATTTGCCAGTCTGCAAGATAACTATGTCATCTGCGTATGCAATTGTGTAGAATCCATTGTTGTTGAGGTGATTAATCAGGGTGTCTAGGACTATGTTCCACAGAAGGGGTGATAAGACTCCTCCTTGTGGACATCCCCTCATGACCAGTCCTCTTACTGTGATGTCTTCTACATTGATACTTATTGCTCTACTAGAGAGCATCTTGAGTATCCATTCTCCTACTACCAGAGGTACATTCCTGGAGTTGAGTTGTTGGGTAATTGTTGGAAAGGTTGTTTTATCAAACGCTCCCTCAATATCTATGAATATACCCAGGGTGGATTCTTTGTTGTCCAATGATCTTTCGATTCTGCCAACCACTTGGTGAAGGGCCGAATCAGTGGACCTTCCCGGAGTATATGCATGCTGATTTGGATGAAGTGGGTTGTGAACTAGCACTTCATCTCTTATATACCGCTCGCATAACCTCTCCATTGTTTTTAAAAAGAACGATGTGAGACTAATTGGTCGGAATGCTTTTGGTAAGGTGTAGTCCATCCTACCTGGTTTGGGTATAAATACCACTCGTACTTCTCTCCACTTACTGGGAATATACCTCAGAGCTAAAGAGGCTCTGAAAATTCCAACCAGGTGCGGCATAAGAATATCCATTCCCCATTGAAGTAGGGCTGGTCTTATTCCGTCAGGTCCTGGTGACTTGAAGGGGGAGAAGCCCGATATGGCCCACCTTATCTTGTCCTCATCAATTACTGCACTAGCAGATTGCCAGTCGTATTGTGAGGGTGTTGTTGGTACTTCCGTCCAGTTTGACGTTCCAGGAAAGACAGAACCTGGGAAGTGAGTTCCCATGAGAATCTCAGCGCTCTCTTGAAGGTTGGCGGCCTTGTCGCCATTTTCCCTTGTCAGGATGCCGATACTCTTATGGTGGTCGTTTGAGAGTGCCTTCTGTAGCCTAGAAATTTGTGGGAAGTCTTCGACTGCCTCACAATAGGCTCTCCAGGCTTCTCTTTGCTTTTGTCTGCAGACTTTTTTGAACTCTTTTAGGTTGGCTTTATACATTTCCCAGTCCTCTTTGAGTTTTGTTCGTTTTGCCTTGTTAAAGGTCGTTCTCGCTGTCTTTCTGAGGTGTTCCAGTTCAGGGCACCACCAGGTATTGGTTGTGCCACCTGTCTGAACCATCCTCATGGGACAGGATTCCTTATAGGCAATGTCTATTTTGTTTTGGATAGATACTGTGTACCTTTCCAGTTCCTCATTATTGCTGGGAGTCAGGACCTCTGTTTCCCGCAGAGCACCTTCTAAGAGTCGATTGTAGAGAGCTACATCCGTCCTCTTCGGGTCACGGGATTTTACAGTGGTCCTGAGATCCTGGCTTACCGTATAGGTCAGCCAGCGGTGGTCTGACATAGAAATATGATCCGACACCTGCCAGTCCTGAGTTTTGTTTGATATTTTGGCTGTCGCCAGCGTAATATCTATTAATGTTTGGCTACGGGCGTTAATAAATGTCGGCTCCGTGCCTCTGTTTAAGATTGTTAGATCTTTCCTAATTATATATTCATAAAGAGACTTACCTCGGGCGTTGATATCCTTGCTGCCCCAGCTCAAGTGGTGTGAGTTTGAGTCGCAACCCAATATCAGCTCCACTCTGTGGTTGAGGCAGTGATCCACTAGTACCTCCATCTCTTTAGTCGGTGGTAGGGTGGCTGCATCTGAAGGTAAGTACACCGATGCGAGTACCAACGCCGTATATTTGCCTCTTCCATCTGGACATTCCACTTTAACCGCAGTAAGGTCTGAGGTGCAGAATTGTGCCATCGGAGAGACTCTGTATTTCCTTGGGACGTAAATAGCTGTCCTAGGTTGCTGATTGCTTGGTAGGCTGAAAATTTGACCCGTTAGGCTACTGAAACCAGTAATTTTGGTCTTTATTATCCAGGGCTCCTGGATCAAAGCTATTGCATCCTCCAATACATCAAGGCGGCGACATAGTGTTGCCGTTGCCGCCTTTTTCTGATGATTTCACCGGAGTATGTCCACGACTTAAACGTGGGCGCTTTGCTGTTGCTGCTGGAGGCGGAGAAGATAATCTTGTCCAGTTCCTCTAGCAGTTGATTTTTAATGAGTCTTTCCCGTTCTGCGGTAACCTTACCGTACGGGTTAGTCTCATCTATAATAGCAACCTTGAGGTGTCTCAAGGCGGCATCCGAAAAGGTTTTGGAAGGCGCGGCGACATTTCTGTCGCTGCGCGGCTTCTTCAGCCTTCTTGGAGTCCCCTCCGTGGAGGTGCTCAAGTGAGGGCGCTTTCCTGCAGGGGCAGCCGGTTCCTTGCCTTTGTTCAAAGCGGAGCTCTTGGCGCCGGCCGCAGGAAGTGCCTTTGTTGTTGGAGGTGGAGTGGGGGAAGAGGGGGTGCACTTGTAGCTGCTGCCACCCCTGATTCCTTCGCTCTCTTCCTCCTTTTGGCTTCGGCGCCGCAAATGCGCTTTCGCCTAGGCCTTTGTGTTGTTGTATCACGAGGTGATCTTCCATGTCCAGCCTCATTCTGTGCAGTATTTTGGGGTGGACATTTCTGTTCATCCCCAGCTACTGCTTTTGATTGAGGTGAGCACTTCTGTCCAGCCTCGGGATTTGTTTTTGATTTTTGTTTGTTCATGTGTGTTCCCACGAGTAGCAAAGGAAGGGTTGGTCACCTCTGGCAGAGCCCCGCATTACCAGAGGAAGGCTAATTACAATGGGGTTCCGCCCGGTTCCCCAAGGGGATCGTTCGTGACCGCATATCACCCTGCGGCCATTCAGCTGTCAGCACGATTCCTTACACCTTAGCTTGGGTAGGCTGGTCCGCGGTGGCATGTTTCGCAAAGGCTTTTGGGGAGGTTTAGCTCCCCTCACCCTACTTATTTCTGCCACTGACCAAGGGGCCGGCGACGCAGTCCCTTGGCCGTTCCCCTATCCGCCACCTGGGGACGCGCCCGATAGATAGCCCAACCCACGGGGAGAAAGTTACTATTAAAGAGGGGGCAATGTTACGAACTCAGTGATTCAGAAGCCGGTCCTGTCGTGAACTATAGATTTTGGCGGATGCGCTTTCTGGAAAACTCCATATAAAAAAATACAATGGTTTGTTCCCGAATGTTATAAAATTCAAAAATTCAAGGTGGTTCTAGAGTTGCGAAGCACTATACAGTGCTATTCAAAAGTCCCCTCCCCCTCGCATCTTTTGAACGGCTACACTTACATTAATAAAATTTGGAGGGTGAAAATAAAGTGTTGTAAACTCCTCTACGAATAGTAACAGGTGACGTAATAGTGATAGATGACGTCACAGTGCAACTCTGGCCAATAACTTTAGATAGGACCTTATGGCAAGTGATATCTCGTTTGAAAGGCATTGACATTGGCTACATATCCATATTAATTTTGTTTGGGTTTAAACTGATTTTGACGGATAAATTAAATAAATACCAAAATGATTATTTCACATTTAAATATTGAAGATTTTTCAATCCGCTTATAGTTGGTTGTCAAAAAATTGACGTTTTTAATTTAATAGTATTTGTTGCTTTGCAAAAGTTTTTCGAAATAGCTCTAATTTTAATTTTATTATTGTTTAACGAGATGTTTGAAAGTTTACATATGCAAAATGGTACGTACTTAAGCCGACTAAGTAGCAGCTCTCTTAATAATTGGTGAATCTGAAAGAACCTCCATGAAGCGGAACATTTATTTAATGAGAGATACCCAGATCGCCCTATCGCGAGAACTTATTTGAGGGAGCTTATTCACAAGTTTGAAGCAACAGGTCGTGTTCAAGATGCCAAACGATCTGGTCGACCAACATTTAGTGATGATAAAAAAATTGATAAAGTTGCTGGAATGGTAGTAAACCCTACTTCCTCTTCAACTAAAGTTGCGTCTATCTGAGAAGTAAGTAAAAGTAAAGTACAGAGAGTGTTGGCTAAAAATAAAGTTCATCCATACAAGTTAAAAATGGTGCACCACCTTTCGGATGACGGCCCCGACAGAAGACTTGAATTCTGTGAATGTATGACAAATAAAATTAGTCAAAACCCACATTGCACAAAAACAATCTGATTCGGTGACGAAAGTACTTTTCGCCTCAATGGAAATGTGAATACATAAAATGTGAGTTATTGGAGCGACACAAATCCTCACACCTTTCGTGAACAACATACCCAATTCCCAGAAAAAGTTTGGGCAGGTATTTTGGGAAACATAGTTGGTCCTGTTTCCCTAAATTCGAATTTAAGCGGTGACGTGTATCTGGATATGTTACAAAATGCAATTTAGCAGTTAATTCTTGAAATTCTGAAAGATAATCCAGATGAATTCGGCCATCTGGAAATAACATTTCAACAAGATGGTGCTCCTTCACATTAATATGGTGCAGTAAGACGATACCTGGATGAAGAATATGGATCGGCCAGCGAGGTCCCATAGAATGGCTACCTCGGTCACCAGATCTGAGACCATTAAATTTTTTTCTATGGGAGAACTTGAAATGCAAGGTTTATACTATGGCACCAGATGGCATTGGCGTTTTGGAAGAATGAATGATTGAAGAATGCAATGCGATTTCAGCTGAAACATTCGAACGAACGAGTACGACAATAGTTCACTAATAGGATGTATTACTGTAAGGAAGTAGACGAAGCACATTCCGAACACTTGCTATAAGAATCCATTGTTGAAATTTGATTAAATGAATTTAAGAAAATAATTTCAATAACTTTGGTATTCATTTAATTCATCAGTCAAAATTAGTTTAAGCCCAAACAAAATTAATATGGATATGTAACCAATGTCAATGCCTTTCAAACGAGATATCACTTGCCATAAGGTCCTATTGAAAATTATAGGCCAGAGTTGCACTGTGACGTCATCTATTACTATTACGTCACCCACCATTCGTAGAGAAGTTCACAATACTTTATTTTCGCCCTCCAAACTTTATTAATGTGAGTGTAGCCGTTCAAAAGATACGAGGGGGGAGGGGACTTTTGAATAGCACTGTATATACGCGGGTTTTCGAGTGAGTCGAGAAGTTGTTCAGTATACAGTGAGTGTACAGATAATGAATATAAATAGTGTTGAAGATAAATTAGGACAATTATTATACCGAGTGTAGATAAATTAGTAGATAATAAGTAGTGTGTATATAAATTAAGTTTTTCGTAGTGTGTAAGTGTTTCTTCAATAAATTAATAGTAATTAGCCATAGTGAGCCACGGTAAAAACAGTTCAAATGAATAACAAAAACATTACAATAGAATAACCACCTGCGTCATCTGATTCAACCTTAATGAGGATACTTGGAAAATTGAGTATATCGAAATAGACAAAATAGACCACAAAATCCATTTGGATTCGCATTGATATCACACAAATAAGTCTTGGAGTTTAAGATAACATTCAAAACGAGCTTCCTGTACCTATTTATTATTATATATTTTAGCTAGGCTGAACAATCCGAGCAATTGCCCTAGATTTATTTGTATTTATTAAATAATATCATCAATAATACAAAAGTCAATTACTATACGTATTGATATAGCTGGATAACTGATAGATGACGTTTAAAACGATGTATTATAACACAAACACTTCCAATGAAAAAAATTTATGGATTGCGTGATCACACTCACATATCCTGACGATACGTCTTTTTGAAGATTAAAATCGACGGGCGTCAGGATTTGCCCCAAAATCGATGGTTCACGAAATAATCATTTATCCACTATACAATATAATTATAAATAACAAATTTCACTATATTTTGAATTCTATTTAAAAGCTTTATCTCGGCATCGCTTATTTTGAGTTTGCTTTTTATTTTAGTTAAGAGTCTTATTCCTATGAAAAACCCTTGGAAATGAAACAAGGAAAGGCAAATCCAATTAAATTTATACCTCTGTAACACAACTCCGTTGGCATCCGACTGGTTTGTTGTACTGTTGCTCTTTTAGTTTCCTGCTTTGATGATGATCCCATGATAAATACAGGGTATCCCACTACGATTGAGACAAGTAATATATCAGAATTGGGCAGTAGTAGATAATTATAATTTTGGGGGTGTAAATTAAAGCAAATTTTGCATATTTTCTTGTTATTGTGCTACCCTATGGGTTATTTGTTTTTGGTCACGTAACGTCGCATTCAAAATTATTAATGGGACAACCTGTATGTTTGTGCCCTTTTGTGTCCCTTCCGATAAAACAATTCCAACTCACTAGAACACTTGGGGTGTAAAGTGATTAATTCAAGAGCTACAGGTACTTGAAGGATTGTAGGTTAAAAAATTCATAATTGAATCCCCTGTAATTTTCGGGCATCTTACATTCGTACGTAATGATTAGGATCTCTTTAATTAATCACTTTAGACCCCAAGTGTGCTAGTTAGTTGAAATTTTTTCATCGGGAGGAACACAGAAAGGTACAAATATACAGGTTGTCCCATTAATAATTTTAAATTCGAAATCACGTGACCAAAAACAAATAACTCATAGGGTAACACAATAACAAGGAAAGATGCAAAATTTGCTTTAATATTTACCCCCAAAATTATGATTATCTACTACTGCTCAATTCTGATATATTACTTGTCTCAATCGTCGTGGGACACCCTGTATAAATGATACCGGGGTTAGTTTAAAAATGATTTTGAGATTCTTCTCAGAAACTAGGTAGAAGTAAGGGGGCACAATAGATCTTCTAGGTCTCAGTGAATGTCACCCCAAATAAAACATACTTACCAGCATTTTGTCAAACTTTCCTATTTCATTCACTAGCGAACCAGTCAATGTGAAACATTTATGTAACATTATTGATCAGTACAATGAAAAGGCCTCGTCCTGGCGGAACAGCCATGTCGTGTTTATCACGGCTACCCCTACGCCAGGTATCTTTGGTACGGTATTTCATTTTTGTGGTTACATATGAATCGGTGTAAAGCTACAAATGGAAATCAACGCCCTCTTCCAATGCGTATATTTATTATTCCGAATACTTCGTTGGAAAGGAACTTTTTCTGGATGTATTTCCCCAAGAATATTATCTACATAGTTGTTCTAACTCCATAAATATTGAATCAATGATCAAATTTATTCCATACACGGAGTGTGTTCGAAAACTAGTTCGAACTAAAAAAGGTACCTACATAATTTATTTCAACTTTTGATTTACCCTGTACGAAGAATTATGGTTCATCACCGCTCCTCCCCGCGTAGGTCGAGTCCAGTCTAAACAAACAGCCCCTCCCCGCGTAGTATCTGGCAACAGCATTGTTAAACAGACCGAAAAGAGCAGAGTTGAATCTGGGTTAAAAGAAATAAGTCGGGAACGTTGAAGTTCTCGCAAGGTGTTTTTAAAGTAGAATAGTTTTCAGTTTAATTTAGTATCGAAATATAAAAGATTGACAACAACCCGAAACCGGTGAAGGTTTTTTTTTGTGGTATCATAGCTGAAGTTTACTTATTAGATCGTAATATATACTTCACTGGAACCGATATCAAAAGATATTCGAATCTGCAGTTATTTACGAGTAATTCAATTTTGACTACGTTCTACTAACAAAACTATTGCAATTTTTACAATATTGTCTTTCAAACCTTTTTCATACTTGTAATGAACAAAAGTTAGTTTAATTATATGTGAGTTGTACCAGGAAACAGTAGTCTACAGGGAGAATCAAGAAAGGTTGCGCGTGCTTACTTTATTTCACAAATAATATACTGTCGATGTACAAAGATTGTGATTCGTGGCGCGCTACCGCCCTAGTAACGACTTCATTGGGTGATACGGAACTTTGTGTAAATTCAACAAGAAAGCTTTGGGCGCGTTACTTTAATAAAGGTCTCTCTATAGTTAAACTTATCTTCGCATTGTTTTTTTTTTGCTATTAATGTTCTTATCAAATTTAAATTGAGTTTGCACTTTTCTTTTCGCTAGTTCTTATATTTAGTAAGAACGGCCGTTCAATTTAGGTTATAGGTAAGTGTTATATGTATTTTACAGGATATCAAACCCTTCATTTCTGATAGATTTTTGCGAATTTATAATCTCTTGTAGGGATTAAATTTGTTATTTGTTGTCTAATTTAAGTTGTCTTTAATCAATACTCGCTTTAATCCTAAACCATTAACTTAATTTGAAGTTGTAATTGGATACCAGAGCCTTTGGATGATGCAGATGCTAAATGAAGACCTTGAGTCTAACTTTTTATTTGTTCTGAGCGTAACCTCAAACAGAGTGTTTCTAAATTAATGTTGCATAAACAGTTGAGTATTTTTAGTTTAAATTCACCCCATCCTAATCTCAAATTTGTTTTAGTTTTGTTGATGCTGCTTGAATATACCTATACCAAAATATATTATACACAAAACGTGAATATTCTATAACTAATTGAAAATTTTCAGGAATGTAGATTATGGCAATATTCTCCACAAATATGTGTTGATATTTTGAAACAGGATGTGATCGCATGTACGAAGGACGTGTTCAGAATGCACCACTTTGCACCATTTGCATAAAATATACTAGACACCTTCCTTAAAGGATGTACGTGAAAATCGCATCACATAGGAATGTACTTAGCATTTCAATGTTAACTTGGTATATAAGACTAACATATCTATTATCAGATGATTTTTTTATAACTTCATTAATTTTGAATCTTCGCTCACAAAAATCTATATATCTGTTTCAAGAGGAACTTACGCTATCTATACAGGGTAATTCTTGAGTAATTGTACATAGAAATACAGTACAATCTTCACTGCAAAATATTGCTATTTAAACCAACTAGCCTCAATAAAACGTTGATATTAAGAGAGATACAGGGTGTTGAACATGAAATTTCAATTCTCGTTTTTCAAAATAACTTTAATGCTTTTTGACGTAAATGAACAGAAATTTGAGGATGGGGTTTTTTAGATATGAGGAATCATAATTTTGTACCTATTCCGATGTTTTTTGTAGAGGACGCCACATAGGCCACGTTTGCGGCATAAATGTACGCCAAACTTCTTTGCCTTCCACATTAGTGAATTGAAGCCACAACATTACAACAAAAAAAAAGGTATACTCGTCAGTATTCTCAAATCTTAACGGCTTTAAAGATAATTACATTTTAGTGATTAAATACATGATTATTATTCAATGCAATTGAAGTATTGGGGTGAAGTAGCAGTTAGAATGGAAAATATGTATGGTACTTTTAATATTCAAAAATAATAATTATCGTACACACAGCTACATTTCTCGAACGTAATGTGATTTGTTGAGATTTGGGGATACTAACAGATATATCTTTTTTGTTTTGTAATGATGTGGCTCTAATTATTTTCTACAAAAGTAGCACTAATGTGAAAGGCAAAAAAGTTTTGAGTACATTTATGCCGTATACGTGGCCTATGTGGCGCCCTTTACAAAGTTCATCGAAATGGGTACTAAATTATAATTTTTCGTATCCAAAAACCCCTAACATCAAATTTTTGTGCATATACCTACGCCAAAAAGCGTTGAAGTTATTGTTAAAAACAGGAATTAAAAGTTTATGTTTAACACCCTGTATCTCTTTTATTATCAAAATTTTATCAGGGCTAGTTGATTTAAATCGCAATATTTTGGAGAGAAGATTGTACTGTACTTCTATGTACAATTACTTGAGGATGGAGAACAAGCTATGGTGCATTTATTGAGAATATTTTTATTATATTGGAAGTGAACGAAAACTTCTCCATTTCAAATATATCACCCTGTATATTATAAAATTTTCAAATCCTACATTAGCTTTTAATGTCACTTTATTCAGATATTAGTTTTTTCCATGAAAAATTTACAGGTGCAGATCTTTTTAAACGAATGGTAATTGATGAAAATGTTTGTTTTTCAACTTCTGATGAGAAAATTATGTGCAGCAATTCCAACTGGATTTGGGATAAATAACAACAGAAAAAAGGCTGTTATGATATATTTTTTGAGGGCTCGTTATTAACTCCATTCGCAATTATTAAAAAACATTTTTTTGGCTTTTTTTATTGCAGGACTTATTTTCTTACAGGTCATACGCTTTTAAGAAATAATGGGTTCAATGAAACTCGAAGTTTATTTGGATTTCAACCACATTTGAGGTATGGATGAACTCTTAGAGCGCTTTTGAGAAGCGCTCCTTTCGTTCCAAGTAAACAACTACTTGAGATGATACAACATTTTGCAATCACCCAATCGACATGTTCACACCTTTTTAGTAACTTTATGACTATTTTTTGCCTGCCCTACCGGAAAACAAATTATATGAACACCAAAAATTGGGTGGAGAGTGCTTAGCAGCCAAAGAGCGTAAAATTCATGAGTTGTTCATCAACTGTCATCTGATGACTTCGACGTTTCACGTTAATTTATCAATTGAACGTCAGTGAATGTCGAAGTTTTTTGTTATATTCTCCTATTTTTTGGTTTAATCGGTAGGTGAAAAACAGTTGTGTGTCACACATGGATATGCAGAGAACGATTTAGCATCCCTTTACTATCAGCTGCCCTCGATTAGCTACACTTGCTCGGTAATCTGATAGTCTTGTGCTGCTAAAGCACATTTCATGCGCTTGTGACACAATATACTATTGAAGGTCAAAATAAGGCTACTCACAAAAATCCAATCCGTTATGATAGTTATGATAGACAGTTTTCCACTGATTGTCCATTTTCCGAGTGTTGAAATGGAAAAACGGACTGATCGATTTGAAGGACAATGTTGCCATTACATTATTTAAAAAATTTTAAGCTCTAAAAAATAGTCTGTTATGAATCAGGTGACCATATTTTTCTTGGGAAAAAATGTACAAAAATTGTAATGGATAAAAAAGGTGAGAAATTCATCTCGTTCAAACTCAAATAAAGGGTAAAAAGAAATATGAATGGAATAAACGTAATCATTTTATCACATTTTAATCAAGGAACAAAATACAAAAATTTATTATTATAAAATATAAAAAAATAAATTAACATATACTTTCTTTTAATGAAAAAAAGAAGATTATGTACGTAGTATGTGTATGTAGTTAATTTTCCCTGGATGGGCCTGCAACTGCGTCATCACGCCTCGCATCATGTTCGTGCCAGTCGTTATTTTGGGAACCTTTAGAATCTGCGGACTGGCCTGCAGAAACTGGAACATTTCGTTACAGGTTTCGTTAAAGTTTGTGTAGACTTTCATCACAGCTTCGAGAGTAGGTATTAACATTCGTTATTTTTCCGAGCTCCAATAATTATTAATGTTGGAGAACAGTCTCTCAATCGATGCACTTGTGCCAGGAAAACAAAAAAAAGAACTCACATAAGATCTGCTAATTTTTAAAATTATTTTGACTTGACCCAGTGTGTTGTATAAATTTAAATGTTCCAAGCCACCGCTCTTCAGTGCGAATGTTTTTTGAATTCCAATAGGAAATTTTATCTTCTGTGAGGTAGTTTTGTATGAGACTCACTTCATCAAACAGTTCATCTTCATTCAATACTGGACCGATATAATCTTTAAAAGCCTCACATGAACACAAAATATCGTTCCATAAAACTTCTCTTCTCAAATATACCCATTCGAAAAGCTTCAATTCTTTCAGATTTGTACTCCAGTTCTGCAAATATGTCACACAATTTGAACAAAATAACTTGGCATGTTCGATGAAGTATTCCCGATAATTTACACTGCCTTCCATGTTTTCAGGTTTTGAAAGATATTCTCCCACCTTCATTGGTAAAAATGACTCTTTCAAACGGCATTCAAGCTTATTTTCAAGATCGAAATACTCCATTGCAGCTTCCGTTGTGCATATTTTGTCACCCTCCATGTTTAGAATAGCAGTGTGGAACAAAGACGCAATGTTGTGTATAAACCACATCCAAATTCCGCCCGATGGATTCTCAAAAAATTGTTTTAGAATAGTTTGGCAATTTTCAATAGACAAAAATAAGATTTCAATGGTTCGTACATTTGTAAAATGCGTTCTATTGCAGGCATTAGACTTGAGATTCTTGTTTTCGAAAATTACAACATTCGTAGAATTGTTTTAGTTTGTCCACTCTGACTGTGTTAATATAAAAATATTTAAATATTTTGAAACCAATAACTTCTATGTCGAATGGTAGGATATCCGTCGCATTTTGTACGCAATTATTGAGAATGTGGCAGCATTCAGTTTAGCAAATAGATTATTTACTCCCTTTCGCCTAATCCACCCAAAATTCGTATTTGTGTTGTCAGCAGCTAATCCGATACATTTCTCAACCAAATCGTTGTTTATTAACGTAGTAAATACATAATTACTTAACTGTTCTGATGTTTCTCCAGATAAGTTACGTAATTCAAGCAGTTTTACTTGCACACCCTTTTCAGAATCAAAGTATCTCACCAGTGACGGTACAATTTTGATATCTTCATGGTTTGAATAATCTATAATGTGTAAATCACTCTTCAATCGCCTCTGAGATTCTTCAGCAAGAATGTTTTTCACAATGGCTTCCGATTTGGTTCGAGCTGATGCAATTTTTGGTTCAAACATATTAACTATAAGTTTTGAAGTACAATTCAAAGATCTTAAACTCTGCAGGTGCTTAACTGTGTGATAGGCGAAGATTCCTTTCTTGGCGGCAATCAACATATTTTCTGAACTGAAGTTTTGATTTTCGAAGAAAGTTTCCAATTTATTACTTTTTGATTTTGAATTTGCAGCCAATATATGCTTTTTCTTGGCCAGATGAGCTTTAATATTACTGCGACCACTGTTGGGAATATCAACATCACTTCTACAAATTTCGCAATATACAATGTGTTGCGAAGAACTTTTTATTTTCATAGATGGATACTCTTCCTGCAAATCCAGATTAAAATTACATTTTCGTCGAGGCGGTGACGTGTTGAAACGAAATTAACTCCTTTGCCACTTTACACAAGCCAGAAATTAACAAAATTCAATGGAGTAACTGTTATTTGGCGATGAACAAAAACGTGACATAAACTACGCACCACACCATGTCATTTTCTATCGTCGTAATACAAAGTTCGCGTCCGACTCTACTCGACCGAATTTACAAATAGCTAAGAACTTGGTTACGTTCCACTCGAGTCGATTTCAAATTACTGTCCTAAGAAGTAGTACATTTAGAAGTACATGATGAACCTTTTAAGTACAATAGGACAGCATGCAAAAAGTAAGTACTGTCCTATTTAAATGAGTACATATAGTCACCAAAATGTATAATAACTTATGATACATTTTTTTGCATTCCGTAATTTCAACACTTCCACGACAGGGTTGCTTAAATTATTTTTCTTGTAGGACACATGTTTTTCGGTATTCTCTATCCAATTTCCAATAGCTAATTGTTACTTTGAAATATATTGCATTCACTGGATCGACATGCTTTGCACCTGGTAGCTACCTTAGCGACTGAAATTGAAAATTCTCGTAAATAGAAGAGTCAGTCTGTTGAGATCCGAAATGCAAAATGCCCCAGGGAACCTTGACTACTATACAATGTTTTGTTTGCAACATAAATCAAGACAAGTACGATGCACGGTAGCGTATCATTTCGAAAGGGTTGTTTTAACTTTTTTATGGAAAACGTTATCATAAACTGAATCAGAAAAGTTAATCATTTTTCGTTTGAAAAGTCTGAATTATATAAAAAATCGCAGCTCATACACAGATGAGTTTTTAAAACAAACCTACAAAGAATTTTGAAGTTAAAACAAAGTCTGCAATAAATATTGTTAGCATGTTAGAATAATATTGGGAGGTTTTTCATTCAGTTCTTACAAAACTGTAGAATGAATGATAATAGATGAAATTGAAGAATTGAAACAATAATAATAAATATCAAATAATTGATGTTATTTCCATTTCTCGCGTCTTAATTTCAACCAATGACAAACGCGCAGCTTTGGATTACAAACGACTAGTATATGAAAAAACTTCATGGCAGCACCTGTCAGCAGATTTTTCGTGGCATAACTTGACAGCTGCTGTCACCAAAATAACAATTATTTCAAAGCTTCATAAGTTTTGACAAATATGTTTCCAAAAACAGTGACTGTTCAACTGAGAAGCAACAACTACTTCCCGGGCTAAAGGCCCCGACTGCTATTGAATTACATTTTTTTACAATACCCTTGATAAAAGTAATCATGGTCTTCTAGAACACCAAAAAGCACGCAAAACATTCTTTCTTATTTTATTGTAAATAAATTTTGTTATATTGTTTTTAAACAATGCTAGTCAGCTTATGTAGTGAAAATGAGTCCAGTGGGAGTGACTTGCCACTACAGGTACAAATATATTTTTGTAACCTTTCAATTGCTGTAAATAATTGAAACACAATATATTATTATCCAATTTCCAACAATATTTTGTTGGATTAAAAGATTTATTATTTCTAATTATGATTTAAAGCATTTATTCACTTGCCAATTCACTAGCATAACATACTATATCAATACTGCCTCTGCTGAAGGTATTTTGTCTACTGCTATATTTTTAACAGTTGCAACTCCATATCTTCAGTCATTTATTGAGAATATTTTCTCTCAACAAAAACCTTTTTTTTGTTATCAGGTAAATAAATTACATCAAACCATTTTGTAATTAGTTACTTTAAAACTTTTTTGTACAGACTAATCAACTATGTTCGAGAAATTATCGAAGTCTGGATCAGACAGCTTATAAAATGCAACAGACGCTCAGTTCGTTTGAGGTCATAAATTATCTTACAGGTAGTGAATCGCAATTAATCGACGGTGATCTAATTTTTCGTCGGTTCTACCCGTATGAAACCATAAAAACAATCAACTGACAGACACAAAAACCGGGGGTGAATTGGTAAAAATTACAAATTTTTTGTCGTGAATGTGACTTGGTAGGGAAAATGGTGCCAGGATGAAAAAAATAGCATGAAAATGTCTCAATGATTTATTTAAGACCAGCAAAATTTAAAAAGCTTTGTAAGGAGCCGGGAACTTATTTTTTTTAAATAACGATTTTGAGTGATCTTTCGACCTTAAATCGCACGTAAAAAAGGATTGTTAGACAAAATGACAAGAAGTTAAAAGTGATTATTCTCGCCCGAAATATATATGAAAAATGTGTTCTCAGTATCTATTTGTTAACTTCTTGCTCTATTGCAATTTATTTGTTAATGACAAATTATTGACCACTTGTACGCGAAGAAGACACCATGTTTTTCATTTGCAATAACTTAATGCACCTTCTGCATGCTCGCACCGCTTCGTGGTTTGCTACCTCGATTTTTCATGCGTTATTTTAGGGGTGCACCGCTATAATAGATATAGGACAATAGTTTCTCCCAATGAATGACAACCATGAGCAACCGCACAAAGCACAAATATTGAGGAAAAACTTGAACAATGTTGACATTCAAGTAGGTATTGGATTAGCCCTCAAAAAGTCTCTCGTCACCCTATCGAGCATATGTACGAAGACTAGTTAGATAGAGATACGGCCAGTTTCCAACTCTGGCTGCCTCAGCAAAAGGATTGACTCACAAGTGGCAGCAAGACGCAGCTGCTTCTTCAATTGATTTCAGGCTTGGAAGAATAATAACTGTCATTAAGGCGGCCAATAGAGCGAGTACTGGAGATCAAAACAAAGAACATTCAGAACGGAGAAGGCTGAAAAATGTAAAAATTAATTCCATTATTTTCCATTTGGATATCCATTCTGCAACATTAAGTTGGTTAGTTAATTGGTGATACAATTATGGTCACAGCAAGGCAATATTGGTAAATCGTACCTCATAATGTTTCATTTGCGAATATGTCGACATCAATTCGATATCATTTCCCCGGAGATAGGGGAAACTCGTTATGCTGAAGTCAAATGAAATATTTCAACCAGTAAATATTCGAAATTATCGCTTGAGCAATGCGAATGGTGGAATAAAGCTCGGATACGTAATTGAAAAGTAGTGCAGTCGGGTTGAATTAACCAATTTCATGTTTGAAGAGGAAGAATAATAAGTAAAAAGTGTTCGTATATAATGGAGGTAGATTTCCTCAGACTTGAAAGATTTATTGCGCAACCTTACTCCTATTTAGTTTCTCTTTAAGGCTAGCAGTACCTTCACTTCCCTTTGGGGCTGGTCAGCATACAAATGAACATAATTTGGAAAATTGTCAAATTATCTATAATTCAAGATGGCTATTTCTTGTTTATGGTTAGTTATGAGTTATTAAAATTAGAATTACAAAGAAAGACAAATATCCTTTACCGCTTATGGAAGATCAGATAGATCGATTGGGAGGGTTTAAATATTATATAACCCTTGATCTAATGTCAGGTTTTCATCAAGTCCCCATTAGTGTTGAATCCATAGAAAAAACTGGTTTTGTTACCCCGGACGGTCACTATGAATTTTTAAGAGTCCCGTTCGGGCTGTGTAACTCACCTGTCGTTTTTCAGAGATTGATGAATTTAGTTCTTGGGGATAGTGCGCTAGTATACATAGATGATGTAATCATAGCATCAAATTCATTCAAAGAAAGTTTACGAAAATTACGAGGGGTATTGTGTAGACACCCTGTAGATCATTGTGCTAATTTCAACAGTTAGTTGACTTAACAATTAAATAGAAATATATTTGGATTATTTAATAAACATAGACACGAGTAATATAGGTACGTGACTTCATTCAAAACTATAATAAATTACTTATAGATGGTCTTCCAATAATATAGATATAATATAATAAGACTTTGTGCTGAAACATCAACTCGATGTTTACAGTTGACTAGTATTTGTATCAATAGATATTAAATTAAATAGAAAAGTACAAAAGGACTTTTAATCCACCATAATTGGAAAAACTTAGAAAACACAATCTCACGCTAAAATTATCAAAATGTTCCTTCTTTCAAACTAAAATTGAATATCTAGGTCGAGAAATCTCTGCAGAAGGAGTACGGCCAGGTTCAAACAAAATCTCAGCCATATTGCAAATGCCGAAACCATGTACCGTCAAACAAGTTAGGCAGTTTTTAGGTTTAGCCTCCTACTTTAGAAAGTTTATAAAAAATTTTGCAAGCATGGTATTGCCTCTTACTAAACTTTTAAAGAAGGATTGTCCTTGGTCGTGGGGAGAGTCGCAAGACAATGCCATAAAAATTGTAAAAGCATCGTTAACAAGTAGACCAGTTTTAGCTATATTTAACCCTGTTTTGAAAACTGAAGTTCACACGGATGCGAGCAAAATCGGCGTCGCGGGAATGTTGATACAAATTGATGAAGCGAATAATCAACACGTGGTTGCGTATTATAGCAGACAAACGTCATTCTTAGAACAAAAGTATCATTCTTACGAATTGGAAACCTTAGCGGTTCTTTGTTCTTCACGTTACTCCCGTGTTTATCTTGTTGGTATCAAGTTTAAATTGATAACCGACTGTAGCGCCATTCGGAGCACTGCCATAAAGAAAGATATAATTCCTAGAATAGGCAGGTGGTGGTTAGAGCTTCAGGATTACGATTTCGAAGTAGAGTATAGGCCGGGTACTTAAATATCATACATAGATTGTCTAAGTAGAAATTCTCAACTGAACGAATTAACCATTTGCAATATAGTAAATATTACTGATGCCGATTGGTTATTAGCTGTTCAGTAACAGGATGAAGAAATTTCGAAAATACGCGAGATATTGCTATCCAAAGATCGAAACTCTAGTACTAAGTCATATTTTGAAAACTATATACTCAAAGAGTTCCAGTTCGTATTGTTTCGAATCGTGGCAGCGCGTTCACCTCAAAAAGCTTCACGTCATTCTGAACAGAATACGGAATAAAACACGTTCTTAACGCCGTGGCAACACCAAGAGCAAACGGGCAGTGTGAACGTTTCAACCGTACGATTTTAAGTTCACTGGCTGCATTAAATAGTGGAATGGAGGAGGATGTATGGGATACCTATGTAAAAACGGTACAGAGAGGACTAAATAGTACCGTTCACAGAATACTAGGAGTAACACCATCCGAGGCATTGTTTGGGAGCAAACCCAGAACCACGTCAGAATCTATTCAATTGAATGAACTTCAGGACAAATTAGAAACAACAGATATATCAGAAATACGAGAGGAAGTAAAAAGGCGGGTTGGTATTGACCAAGAGAAACAACAACATCGATTCAACTTGAAGCGTGCTCGAGTAAAGCACTATAATATTGGTGACCTCGTTATGATAGCCAAAACAGATTTCTCGGCAACAGGACAAAGCAAAAAATTGTTGCCTAAGTTTAAGGGGCCTTATAAAATTTCGGCAGTTTTACCAAATGACAGATATGTCGTTATAAGTATTTCTTCAGTGCATCGTAAATCTCCTGTAGTAGTTTGCCTTGACAAAATGAAGCCATGGATAACACTGACTGAAAATGTAAGTTTAATATTTTTGTGTGTAAAGCATTCGAAGGTATGTTTAACATATAAAATGCTCGAGGCACACGGC
>CAJUYG010001134.1:114841-133765 GCA_910591675.1 Galerucella calmariensis
TCGAAGGTATGTTTAACATATAAAATGCTCGAGGCACACGGCTGTTTGATATTTTCGTGTGTAAAGCATTCGAAGGTATGTTCAAAATATAAAATGCTCGAGGCACACGGTTGTAAAAGATGCAGAGAATTGTTTATGTTACAGGATGATGACCGCATTGAGGACAATGCGGGAGAACAGGATGGCCGAATGTAGTCGATTATTAAAAGTTACCCTGTAAATTCAACTGAGACGTATCGAAATGCCGGTATAATGCAAGGTCAGATAAGAGACGGGTAGAAGGGTGAATAAGGAAGACGACAAAAAAAGGTTCAACCCGACCCGGTCGAGGACTTATTATTTCTAGGGGGATTATTCTTATTTTGGATGGTTAGGAAGTAGTTTTATAAATCTAATAGCTTACATGTTGATACTTTTTAAGTAATATATAAGCAGTTTATTGTGTATAAATTTAATCGACTTCACATCACTGGTTTTTTGTGATAAATATTTGGTTCTGTTAATAGAACTTTCATTTTATTCACTGGTTACTGTACAAAAAAACCGATTATCTATTTACATTTAGAATTTTTTTGTCGTTGTGGGTAAAAGAGTAATGGATTGTCTCATCATAGCCTGTTTAAATATATGCTCGCTTTCAAACGTAAAAAAATTGTTACAAAAACATGAATTTGATATTCTTTTGTTGTGTGAAACGTGCCTTTTCCATAACGTTAGTGATGATTTATTAAACATAAATAATTATATGTGATACAGGGGAGACCGAAATGCAAGAGGTAGGAGTTTATGTATATATGTAAAATATTCGTATAATTGTCAACTAGCTATTGAAAATGGAAATATTGTTTGGGAAAAATAAATCATGGAATAAACTATAAATAACAATGTATTTGGTAGAGGAGTCATCAAAAACCTCATGAAATAACAAATGATACTTGCCTGAATTATTTTTTAATTTCTCCATTTTCAAATGTTGAGAATTTAATTAGCTAAGGTGACTTTAACATGAATTTTCGATACAAAATTAGTATCGTTCATAAATCCAATGATGATTTTTGGCTATTGCAAGTCTTTGATGAACCGGCATGACAAAAATCGCTTTTGGATTATATAATAGTAGAAGAAAATAGTGTATTAGATAGAGGAGTTATTTATTATGGAATCTCAGACCACTCATTGGTTTATTGCAAAATAAACGTAGAAAATGCCAAAGAAATCAAGATGCATACATGTAGATGTCTCCAAACTCTTAATAAGCATTTTATAATGACCTAGGAGATACATCATTTGTTCGTGTATTGGATCAGGATGGTATTGATTAACAGTTATCATATTAAGTAAACTGTTTAGTTAACTTATTTGATAGACATGTACATATGACAACTTTCGAATAAGAATAATGAGAATAACGAATGAAAAGATTCCATCGTTAACTTCTGTAATAGTGCTAATGATAAGTGTGATAGGAAGGGCTCTTAGAAAATATGAAAGAACACGATCAGATCATTATCTCAAATTTTATAAAGATTACTACACAAATCAAGATATTAAAAGGAAAAAAACGTGCTTATTCTTTATATCACTTCGAAAATACCAACAACTGCCTTTGGATGCTACTTAGATCAAATAATTTTCTCAAATATTAAAACCGTGAAATTCCTGTGAGCTTGAGTAAACCGAATGAAATTGATCACTTCTTAATAAATTCCATCATGAGCGTATCAACGCTTGAAAATCTTCTCAGTTTTTATCAACCTAATAGCCCGTCACCTTTCCATCTAAAGAACTTGACGATAATGTTTGTTTATAACAGCATATGTAAAATAAGATCAAATGCCATGGGTTGTGATAGGTTAACTATCAAGCTAATCAAATTATGTTGTCCTCTAGTCGTTCCACATATTACACATATAAATGATTTTTGTTTTACCCAACAGGTAGTTCCCAACGTATGCAAGCGAGCTATCGTAAAAATGTTGCCTGAAAGGGGAATATTATGCTTCTTAAGATTCTGGAAAGGACGATGGAACTGCAAATAGAAGAACATTTAACAATTAACTCAATACTTCCCATTGTTCAATCTGGGTTTCGCAAAGGTTATCGTTGCACCACAGCTTCAACGAATCTAGTTGATGATATCATTTTTAGATGTCGGTAAATGTACAATTTTAGAATTTTAGGATTTTATCCGAGCTTTTGAGACTATCATTATAATCAACACCATTTAAACAATATGGCAAATCAACAGTTCCAAATGAATTGTCATCAAAAACACTTTATTATATCCTAATTTTTCCTGATGTTTAGTTTTTTTATAACATTAGGATTGTGCATAACCAAAAAACTTATCTTCTTCCAATGTAGGCTAGTCACAAAACAACATATTTTCAAAAGGAGTCGAAGTTTATATTTTTCTTCACACGGTAAGATTGTAACCTTCATGCATTGACTGGACTTTTCAAAAATGGAAGATACTTTGCCCTCATAGGTAATATTCTAAACAAAATATTAAGAAATAGTGAGATACACTCGTACTTATTTCAAGGCTATGATCGATTTTTATTAAAATATTCTTCGAATCATTGGTCGCATGTCTTCCATTTCCGTTGTTGTTGAGGATTACCGATCACTATCTCCGAAATGGAAATCTGTGAATGTCCTTGCAGCAAGATGTCACTCATTCGGAAGTTCATGCTCATATACAAGGTAATTCATGAGTGGAGAAGAAAAAATATTTTTACTGAACAACAATCTGTTCATTGAGATACGGGATTATAGGAAAAAATGAAATGGGTTTCTGTTATAATATCAGCTATGTTCCCAGTTGATAATCTGAAAATTGGATATTGGACAAAGAATATCTCAATTCGTAGATGTCGTCACTTCATTATAGATGAATTCAGCTACACAGTTTTTAAAACTCTTCAATTAATCCACTAATTACATATTCGATTTGTATAGCTTTATTGTTTGTGCATTATGACCATTAACCAATTTGATGTAAAAAAATAACAGCACGAGATATTTGGAAATCACTTCTTCACCGCATGCTCCTGTGGTTGTAGGTACTTTATTATATGTTCTACGATAATTCTGCTATGTACTTTGCTCCCACTACTGAAATTGTATTAAGAGCTCCCTTTAATAATTGAATAGGAAAACTTCCACGTTGTCTAGGGCCAATTATATAAGCAGCTGTTATATTTTAAAGCACGGTTGGAAATCAGATAATCTGTTAACTCCATTTTACTAATCTGTTTGCATTATAATATCGGGAAACACTTGATTTTGCACGATTTTTGTTCAAATTCAAACCCCACTCATGATTATGATTCAAAGCATCTCAAATAGCGTAGACTTCATTGAATATAACCCAATGGATTTAAATTCAATTTAATTGAGGAAATCACTAATGAATGGAGAAATTAGCATTGATCGAAATGCAGTGATTTAATTTTGGAGGTTATGGTATATTGCTGACAACTCAATTACTCAAACACATACCTAAATGATAGTAAAAGATTAATATTGGTTTATAAACATCTCTGAGTGCTATATACACTGCCGATTGAAAAATTCAGGTCACTTTAAATAATTTAAGAAATTGCAAGGGAGTCTAAAGTCTAAGAGGCGATGGAAGTTATGTTGTTGGATGGATACTTCTTGTCGCAGTTGCTGTCTGACACATTCTGACACCGTACTCTCCAACCTTTTTCAAAAAACCAAAAATTTTTCTCTGTAAAACCTATTTGTTGGAGTAAAACGCCTCAATTCAACTTGATGGAGAGTCTTTTGGTAATAAGGATACCTTTTACCTTCTACTCCTTGAAGGGGAACTAAAACTGGTTTTATTTCATAACACAATCATCTACTAACTCCTATAAAAGTACCCCGCGCTTTTCTTATGACAAAATGGCGTTCCGTCAAATGTTATAAATTTTGGATATGATGTTTTACTCGACTTCTTGACCAAAAGTGTCCATGGGACCAATTCAATCCTATGACTAGTTTCTGATATACAGGGTATTAAAGTTGAAAAATCCTTGTTTTTCGTGACCACGTAATTTTATTATCAACTAATGAATATGCATTTTTAATTGATAGTACCATTGATATGTTCTAGTTTATCGTGAACTTATACATAAATAGTTCAAACTGTCAACATATACAGGGTGGGACTCAATTATACAAGGATGAATTTTTGGAATTTCAATAAATTCGTATATTGAATGAAAACAAGGTCAGAAATGAGAAGTTACTTTAAATTCAATGTTCTGGAATCAAAAATACTAGTTCTAGACGTATTCTATACAGGGTGATTGAGCTAGCTGATCAAATATTCTGAATAAGTCAATGTGGTTCAAGCCCGAGTAGAGGAAGGAAATCTTCGAGCACGAGGTGGTCACTGGAATCGGTTGGATCATAGACATGTACCAACATTTCCTCATTTATCACAAGAATATTTAGGAAATCTAACAGGTCCATACCATGTTCATTTGCCAGACATCAAGAAAATGTTAAGTTTCCTCCAGACTTTCAAACTATATTGATAATGCAAATAATAGAATGCCACCCAAAAATATTGAAATTGGTTCAGAAATAATATAAAACCTAGTTTCTGCGAAGTAAATTACTATTTACGTATGTTCTGAGCATGATAGATGAACTTTATTTTATTTGTGAATATCTTTATAGCTGAGTACACATGACTAAAAGTCAAGAAAACATTTTTGTTGACTTTATTTTATTTGACTACAGACTACAGACAACAATTGGTTCAGAACCATGAGCAACTTGTTTTTTGAAAGAATTTCATCAATTGGGTATGGCAAAATATCATTGAAAAACGCAATATAGAATCACAAAGGGATGATTAAAAAAATAGGTAATAATGGAAAAGGTAATACAACGCAAGGATTATCGAAATACCTATCTAAGCGTATTTCACTTGTTTTTTTTTTTAATGACGTTTCTAACGTACTTCATTTGTTTTCGAAGTACACTTTAAAAATGGTTTGGAAACACAATAGGCAAAATAGTTTATAACCAACAAAAATTGTCAGCATTTGATTTGATTAATCATTAATTTACTGGAGTACATACCTACAGGATGATGAAATGATGAAAAATGAAATACTTATAATTTATTCATCTTTTTAGCAATGGTTCGGTACACTTCGGTATGTATCCATAAATAAAAATGTGATTATAATTTCGTTCACTATCCCTATTCTGCTGAGTGCTCTACCCTCAGGACCCTGTTTCTGAAAAACTAGTCATAGTAAGATTATGAAATCTTTTCAGCTTATTTACTATTTTGAGCTTATCACAAAACAAAATAAATTGAACATTTTGACGGATCTAATTATAAAATACAGGTTGATTCAGGAAAAGTGTATTTTCTCTAATTATTGTCGGTTTAATAACAAGATGTATGTGCAAATCACCCTGTATTTTGAGAAGAGCACTAATATCTAGGCAAACAATACGTTTTAAACATCAAAAACTAATTTTAAAATACATGGTGTAACTTATTTATTTTATATAGAAAAAAACTAATTTCAGGTTGCATTAAGAATTACCCTGTATGGAATACGTCTAGAACTAGTATATTTGATGCCAGAACATTGAATATGAAGTAACTTTTTATTTTTGACCTTATTTTCATTCAATATACGAATTTCTTAGAATTCCAAAAACTCGTCCTTGTATATTTGAGTCCCACCGTGTATATGTTGACATTTTGAACTATTTATGTGTAAGTTTACGATAAACTAGAGCATATCAATGGTACTATCAATTAAAAATGTATATTTATTTGTTAATAATAAAATTACGTGGTCAAGAAAAACAAGAATTTTTCAACTTTATTACCCTGTATATCGGAAACTAGTCATAGGATTGAATTGGTCCCATGGACACCTTTGGTCAAGAAGTCGAGTACAACATCATATCCATAATTTATAACATTTGACGAAACGCCACTTTGTTATAAGAAAAGTGCGAGGTCCTTTATTCAATTTCTGACTTACACTGACATTCAGAAAATACGTTAAAGATCCTTAGAGCTGAATTATAAATCATTTTTTGACTCACGAAAATGTTTTCTCACTCTTCCAGCGAGTGGGAGAGAGATACACATTAAAATTGACATTTTCAACATAAACGTTTGTCTTTGCCGCTTCTATCATATTTTTAGGAAGAATTAAACTGCGTGAGATTTTAAAACGTTGAAATTTGTGTATTCTTTTCATTGATGGAAATTCACTGGATATTATAAAATTATTTGAATTCATTCACGGGTTAATTCTAGGAATGATGATTTCAATAATATTTGAACTATGAAATATCAACATTCATGCATAATTGACTACAGTTGCGGGTTTTTGAATCAAAGGAGTAATTGCTCAATTGAGGAAAAATGATTTCAAGCTTGAATATTCAGTATAAGAGATTATGTAGTTGAAAAATCATTTTAGAGGTGTGTTTCTACAACACTATTTGTTGTATGGTTTATTGGGTATTAGGTATTACTTAAGAAGCACGTACAGAGTTGGTTTTCGTGGAAAATGGCAGTGTAACAGCCCATAGACATGTAACGGAGATTATGAAAAATAATGTCGTGCCTTCCATAGTTACAATGGGCGAGTAAGGCATTTTCATGCATGCGTATCCGAAGGTATACACTATTTCCAAGATCTGCCCTGGAGCTGCGAGTGCTGCTTTCGTGGGAATGGGATATCATATACAGGGTGCTTCAAAAAAAGGTAACACCGTCTTTAGGATAGGTAAAAAACTGAAAAATAATTGGGGTTTGCTTAGTAAAATTTTTTTCTAACGCCATCCGTTTTCAAGATAAAGGGCGTTGAAGAAAATAAAAAATTACACATTTCTTACGATTTTGCCGAAACTACTGGCACCATTGTAATGAAATTTTATACGAATATGTTTTGGAAGCTGATATATCCCATGAATTTGTTTTTATAACTAACTCTCATAGAGGGCGCTAGTCACACGATTCATACAACGTATTATTCAACATAACTTTTTTAAGGGTAGAATTATTAGTCAAAACTCCAAGTGAACATAAACATCGTTTAATTCTACACCAAAAAGGTACTCCTGGTAAAACTCGATATTATGTACCGTTTTCGGAATATTTTGATTTGAAAATTATGAAGTAATAACCGCTCCTCGTATAAGTTAATGATAAATTTATTAATTGAAAAAACTTACAATAAGAAAATTAAAATAAAGACAAAGAACATAACATAAAATTCAATTAGAGTAAATGTTCAAAATGTCCTCCGATTTCACGAATACACAAGTCTATCCTTTTTTCTAAAGAATCCATTAATCTTCTTAACGGTTGGGGATCATCTATGATGTCATTAAAGTGACGTTTAATTCTGTCTATTAATTCTTGACGAGAATGTACCTCTGTAGGATAGACTTTTTCCTTAATATACGACCAGACTGTGTAGTCCAAAGGATTAAAATCGCATGACCGAGGAGGCCAATGAATCGGAGCTTCTGCACCTCTACCAATCCATCGATTCCGAAAATTGTTACTCAACCAATTACGACACCTTCTGTCAAAGTGCGGTGGAGCTCCATCATGCATAAAAAATAATGATGTTCGCTCATTTATCGATAAATCTTCTAATATCTCAAATAAGTGATTATTTAAAAAATCAAGGTACATATCACCACTTAAATTTCCAGGTAGAATGTGATAACCTATTAATCTGTTACCTAAAGTTGCTGCCCAAACATTAACTTTAAATGAGTGTTGGCTTGTGGATTCTCATCACACCAGTAGTGTGCGTTATGGGAGTTAAACATACCTTGTCGCGTAAAGGTGGCCTCGTCCGTAAAAAGAATACATTTTAAAAAATTTGGATTGAGGGCTGTCCTTTCTCGTATTGTTTCACAAAAATCGACTCTAACCGGTAGATCGTCCGGCAAGAGTTCTTGAACTTGTCTGTAATGGTAAGGATATAGCTGCTGCTCTTTAAGTATCCGCCAAGTAGTTGAAGAAGATGTATTTGTTTGTCTTGCCATATTCCTTACACTTAATGTTGGATTTTGATCAACTAAATTTAAAATAATATTTTCTTTATTAATTGTTCTTGTTGTTCTTGGTCTACCTGAATTTATTTTCTTTGGTCTTACATTCCCAGTTTCTCGACAACGTCGTTCAACTGCTCTAAATGATTTTTCACTTGGTAAGTTTCTTCTAGGAAACTTTTCTGCATAACACGTAAAAACTGCACTAGTTTCCTAAACACTCGCCTAAAGTTAATAACATGTCGGTGTATTCAACATTTGAGTACATTTTGTTTAACAATATCTAATTTTACAAATAACAAGGTTTCAAAACTCTATTTATTGTTGACTTATTGTCATAACAATCAATAAATGTCAATTTTACATGGCAAACTTAGAGAAAAGCGAACTTTATCATTAGTTTATACCAGGAGCGATTATTACTTCATAATTTTCAAATCAAAATATTCCGAAAACGGTACATAATATCGAGTTTTACCAAGAGTACCTTTTTGGTGTAAAATTAAACGATGTTTATGTTCACTTGGAGTTTTGACTAATAATTCTACCCTTAAAAAAGTTATGTTGAATAATACGTTGTATAAATCGTGTAACTAGCGCCCTCTATGAGAGTTAGATATGAAAACAAATTCATGGGATATATCAGCTTCCAAAACATATTCGTATAAAATTTCATTGCAATGGTGCCAGTAGTTTCGGCAAAATCGTAATAAATGTGTAATTTTTCATTTTCTTCAACGCCCTTTATCTTGAAAACGGATGGCGTTAGAAAAAAATTTCACTAAGCCAACCCCAATTATTTTTCTGTTTTTTACCTATCCTAGAGACGGTGTTACCTTTTTTTGAAACACCCTGTATAAGAAGGTTGAATGCAAGTATTCAATAATGCAAGAGAAGGTAATACACGTTATTAGTTATTATTATCATTATCAATCATCCATTCCTTCATTCTGTTTCCAATAACAATATAGTAATAGTGTTATAGCTATTCAGGAATAAATCATATCAAAAATAAATAATGTTGTTTGTTTCTATATTTGTAAGTTACGAGAATGCAGTGGGTTTATTTGCAATTTGCAAATATAAGATGATACATTCAATTTTTGAAATGATTAGGAATTTCTTAAGTTATCATAAGTGGCCCATATTTTTTGCCTTTTGGTTATTGAAGTTATAAAAAACACACAGATCACATTCATCAAATCACATTGAGTCATCATCCAAAGGTCAGTGTAGTGGAGGGTTGTTGGGTCGATTAATTGGTCGATTCCGGCGTGATAAAACATTTTATTTTAACAATCACTATAATCTATACATATTATGTCAGTCGACTAGCTACTATACACCATTTTAACTTAAGTGTGTTCAACGTAAAAATCTCTCTCAATGGTTGTATTGACCTTTTTATGTATAAATTCTGGTTATTACTGTTCTCCACATATTTTTGCTGACAAATATTCATGTTATCTATGTAATGAATATTTGTCATCAAATTACCAAGTGTTTTTGTATCAAGAAGAGTTGTACAAGTGGTTCATTCAAGTTCGATGATTAAGGGTATTTGGTTATTACACTTCCCCTTTAGACATATTTCATACGTTCTTGAAGAAAAAATGAATTGAAGTTACATTATAAAATATTGTGAACAAGCAATAATTTTTTTTTCGAGTATTGCGTTACTAGTCTGATATGAAAAATAATTACATTAACGTCAAAAATGAAAGCTCTGTTCGGGTTGCTGAAATATATTCGATTTTAGATCGGCTAGGAAGGTCGAAATGGTTTTCCACCATACATCTTATGTCAGGTTTCCATCAGATGTCATTGGAACAGTCTTCAAGAAAATGGAACTCACACCTACATGACAAAACCAATGGAGAAAAAAATGCTGCTATACTGGCCATAAGAAATACATGGTGACTAAATTCATGGATCGTACACTGTCTTTACACAACTGTGTGAGACTCTTGGTTACCTGTGGGGGCTCATTTTGGTTGCCAAAAACTTTTTAGAGAAAAGCCGAACTGGCGCTATAAAAACTTCAGAGGCTTGCCGGTCTGTGCATAACGGGTGCTATGAGAAGCAGTGCGACTGCGGCAATGGAAACCAATCTCAATATACCCTTTTTTGAATGTTAAGGTGGAAGCGAGAATGGCTGCATTCAGAACAGAATGCAATTGAATATTGAGAGAGAGAGAGTGTTAATGCCAATAGATCCTTATAATCTCCGATAGTCAGCAAGCAATAAAATATCCAAGAAGGACCTAGTAGAAAGACTGTTGAATCTGATGAGGTCTACTGGTCTCTTCACATGAACGACACAACCAAGAGCACAAAGACTGGGGTACCATTAGACGTTTTCGGAAACTTACTCCGGCTCACTAACTCGATCCAGAGTGGTCACGTGATGAATTACTCAGATCACCTACCCCGAAACTGTAGTTTACGAACTAATAGGCTCCGTTTTTGATTCGACAGCTAACGTCATAACATCAATAAATTATTATTTGTCTTAATTTGATTAAATTATCATTATTTATCATTTTTTAATAAAAATCATGCAAGTCGAAGAAAATTTGGGGAGATGTGAGGATGTGGCTTCATTAGTCAGGAGAGTAATGTTCGACGACATATAAGAGAAGTGCATCAATCTTCAGGTAAATATATTGATACATTTTTGAAAGGATGTTTAATTTCCCAATGCTGATTTTTCAGTTGAAATGTTCGAATTAAATGAAGATGGGGATCACTTTGAAGGTATGAATATTTTAGAAATCACAGTTGTTCCTATTTTTTATTCGGACAACTTTCAGATTATTCCCAGTGTGAAGAATTTCCACAAGAATACACTACCAGCAAGAATAATGAAGTTGAGATGGAAACTGATATATGTCATGAGGAAGAAAATCTAGGGACAGGCCAGGACTTGGAAACATCAAGTTAGTGGTGAATTATTCATTCATGCACACTGTTCAGAACTTCATGAAGGAGTTCACAATCTTGCTTGTTAACATTAAGTTAGTGGTGAATCATCATTCATACACACTGTTCAGATCTTCTTGAAGGAGCTCGTTCCTTATGAGTTCATACATTTTTTCCTACGAAGGACACCTAATGTAACTTTGTATTCCATAGACAAAAACTTGCATACTCAACACTTGACATGTTGATACCTGCAAGGTTAGTTTGAATTTATAAAAACTCAAGGAAGGCATTCACTGAGAATCCAAGTTTGCATAATTTATTCAGTAAAATACCAATAGGTACAACTTTATCAAATGCATTGGCAGTCTGTCAGGATACGATCAAGTTGACATTTTGTGTTTACCTATATTATATTACAAGTAATTCAATTTCTTTGTTGTTTCTATATATCCATCTTTGTACTATGAAAATTTTCTATTTCAGAGTCATATGATAAACTGCATTGGTCCACACCTCAGGTACTATCACTCATACAATTGTATAATAAAAACAACTTCAAATTTGAGGATGAAAAAACCAGAAATAAATTGCTGATGAGATTGGGGCCATCAGCAAATTAAATGTGACAATAGAACAATGTGAGAATAAATTTAAAAACCTGAGGAAAGCATATAAAAAAGTTGTTGATAACAACAGCAGTACAGGACAAGGGGCGGAAAATTAGCCATTTTTCAAAGATATGGATTCAATTTTTCCAAAGGATCCAGATATAAGTCCAATTTTACTATGCAGCAACATTGCAGGTCCATCTACAGGGTGGGGCAATCTTCTGACATCGGAGGATTACATCGTTGTGGTCATAGATAGAACTTTATAGTTTTGTGTGAGCTAATACAGTTACTGAGGGCACATTTTGAAAATACTTTCGATTCTACAGGGTGTTCCAAAACCACGTAGCAGCACAAACTTACATTTTTTTTAATGGAACGTACTATATTTTGTTCAAGAATCGAAAAGATCTCACCGAGAGCGTTACAAAAATATAGCACTCTAATATATTATAAGGGTGTTTTACAAATATGTGGCCAATTATTAGCAAAAAAGACCTCCTCTTTAACACTCTGCAAAACAGTAAATTAAAATAAATCAACAGGTCTTTGTATTCAAATGTCATACACACATCATTGGCTGTGCTCAGTATTACTTACTTTTTTCATCTGTGGCTTCTTTAATACAGGGTGAAACAAAACGCAAATCAAGCAATATCTCAAAATTTTTAAATGAATCACCCTATAAGTCTTTTTACAATTTGTTAGTTCAATTAATAAACTTTCAAACGATGTAGTACACTTAGGGCATTGATTAATGGAAAATCCTAGATATTTTATGATAATGGTCAAAAAGTATTTTACATACAGAAATTATATGGTATTAAATTTTTACATGCAACATCTTGTGAATTTTAACATGCCTAAGGCATAAATTCTAATCGTAATTTTGGATGCATCTAAAATATCTTTGACTTCTACTCTTACCATTAGAGGAAGCAAAGAAGGAATTATGTTGGAAGAAATATTTTTGTTTACTGTAAGTAGGAAAATGTCATTGTAGTACTAATAAATATAAAAGCAGTTTGTAGTCTTTACGAAATAATTACTTAAGTCACCACAAACAGTAAATCTTAGTTATGTAAAATGCAAGCTTGTATTTTATTTCCCAACTTTTTCTATTTTTGAAAAACTAACAATTATGGAAACCAACATTATAAGAACACTCACATTTACATGAATGAACATTGACATTCTATAAAAAGTATAGTAGTTTATGCTGAGTGTTCAAAATGGCGACCATTTACTTCCATGCAATTCTTTTCAAAAACGAGGATCTTACTCTTTCCAACATAGCTGGAGTTATTGTGGAAAATGCGTTACAAATCCTCTCTTTAACGTCTTCTCTGGTAGTAGGTTCCGTTTGATACACAAGTTGCTTGATGTATCCCCATAAAAAGAAATCCATCGGTGTGAGATCTGTATATCGAGTAGGCCACGAAATTGGTCCACCACGTCCTATCCACCTGCCGGTAAAATTGTGGATATACAGATGCTCCATATTGTTGGAACCACAAGTTAACTATTGTATTTGAATCAACTCCCTAAACACAAACGAAGAATACAGCAATATTTCTTTAACAGCGTATAATAACAATTCTTGGAAGTGAAACATGAATAAATATGAAAATTTTGAAATTGAAACATGAATAAATATGAAATTTTTGTAATTCCAGGTACCTATGGTATTAGCAAACATTTTATTTCATTGATTAGATATTGTAGATGCATCCAAAATTACGATTAAAATATATGCCTTAGAAATGTTAAAATTTACAAGAGGTTGCATGTAAAAATTTAAATCCATTTTATTTGTGTACGTAAAATACTTGTTTTTGATCATTATCATGAAATAATTACGATTTTCCATTAACTCATGACCTAAATGTACTACATCGTTTGAAAGTTTATTAATTGTACTAACAAATTGTAAAAAGACTTATAGGGTGATTCATTTAAAAATTTTGAGATATTGCTTGATTTGCGTTTTGTTTCACCCTGTATTAAAGAAGCCACAGATGAAAAAAGTAATTAATACTGAGCACAGCCAATGATGTGTGTATTACATTTGAATACAAAGACCTGTTGATTTATTTTAATTTACTCTTTTGCAGAGTGTTAATGAGGAGGTCTTTTTTGCTAATAATTGGTCATATCTTTGTAAAACACCCTTATAATATATTAGAGTGCTATATTTTTGTAACGCTCTCGGTGAGATCTTTTTGATTCTTGAACAATATATAGTACGTTCCATTAAAAAAAATGTAAGTTTGTGCTGCTACGTGGTTTTGGAACACCCTGTAGAATCGAAAGTATTTTCAAAATGTGCCCTCAGTAACTGTATTAGCTCACCTTAACGATGTAATCCTCCGATGTCAGAAGATTGCCCCACCCTGTATATCAACTCCTGTCGCTGAGGGAAATTTGAGTACCTCAAATCTATTATACAGGTAATTTTTTGATTGATGTTTGAACCATGTTTTATGTTTCTAATTTTGAATTACAGAGACTAATTAAATCATTCCTTAAAAATTCTTGACTACAATTTTTCATCAGCATATTTGTAATTATTTTCATCTACAGGATACAAATACTCGTCCTGTGAAGAGGAAGAAACCATCCAAAGACGACCCTGAATGGTTGAAAAAATTTAGAGAAGATTGCCAATATCGCCATGAGGAGAAAATGTAAAGGCATGACAGCCTACTGCAAATATTGGAAAAATCAGTGGAGAAATGAAAACAGTGTTTTTGAAACTCATGAGAATTATTTCCAAGTTTTTTATAAATTTATTCATTTTTGTTTGTCCACACTAATTTTAAGTTACTTTTTGTAATAAATATTTGTCTGCTCAAACTCATAAGGATTAGTTTTGTTTTTGTTTATTTTTATTGTGATATAAGGATTTATTTTTTGTTTTTTGTGCAAATTATTTGATTTTTGACATTTAATTTATGTTAATAAATGATTTAATAAATAAAATCGTTCCTAATTTTTTCAACCCAGTGATATAAGGATATTTGTGTTCCATAATTAAAAGAGATTTATTTGTGTTTTTGGTTTTTATTATGGATAATGGTAATAAACAATGAAACAAAGTAATTACAACATAACTTGTTTACACATTATATCCCTCTTATTACGTGATGCAGTATCAATTTGAACTGTTTGATCGGTAATTTGTTCATTATCCAACTCATTTAGATACATTTCAATATTTGTATCCTTATTATGCATGCATATGTTGTGTGAAACAACAAGCAATTATTACTTGTGAAATCATTTCAGTTTTGTAAATATTCATAAATTTCAGAATTCTGAATCTTCCCTTCAGCAACCCAAACGATTGTTCAATAAATACACGCGTTGATGAATGGAGATAATTGAATTTTTTCTGTTGCTGGGTTAAATATCCATTATCTTTATATGGTGTTATCAAGTTAACACTATTTGGATATGCTGTATCACCCAATAGATGATATTCTCCATTGAGTTCTGGCATTATCTGTCTATTCAATGGTGATATGTATCTTATAAACTCGAGCGTCATGCACACTACCTGGACACCCTGCAAATAGGAAAGAGTAATTTTCGTTATACTTATTTTGTGATATTTGTACACCAAAAATTTAATCAGGCATAATAAAACTAAACATAAAGTTCCAAAAATTTACCTGCAAAGCAATCTGTGATGATATAAGAAGTATCACAAACAGCCTGCAAAATAATTGAATGGTATTGTTTCCTATTCAAGTATTTATTGGCCATGAATGTAGGAGATACAATAGGAATATGTGTTCCATCAATAGCCCCTATAACACCATCAATACCTCCCCTTTCCTTGAAGCCTCACTTCACATCATCATATACTATCATATACATCAAGTGGCCTGATTAATTGTATGTCCCACTTGTCCCAAAACGATTTGAATTGTAGTTCTTTCTAATCGAAAATGACTCTGGAAATCTAATGGTTCGATTTGTGAAGAAAATATCATTTGAAGATAGATACCTGTCATCGAATAACATAAAATTACTTCTCCATAATTCTGGATGCAAACTCGTCTTCGTTTAGGAAAATGTTTTTTAATCTTACTGGAAGATAACAAACATACATATCTTCTTCAACTTCTTCATTATCTTCGAAAAAATAATCAAATGCCAACGCCGTTAATGTAGCAAGGCTCCTTTTGTTCATGATTGATAAAAGCAAAATATTTCGTTACCACCAAAAGAATTAGGTTATGTTATATTACCTCTCAGTAATGCGCATGCGGTGCCTATAGCGTCTCTACCGACCTACCTCTCGAGCTGGGTTACGAAAAATGAACCTGGGTCAGTCATCCAGTCAACAACTCGGAAGTTCCCGAACACAGGTAGGCAATTCGGGTTAGGTAAACGAACGTGCAGGTTAGGGATCGTGTCAACCCGAGTAAGTTTCCGAAAACGCCGATTGACTTCAAGCCTCTGACTAATGGTGCCAAACTAATCAATCAACCAACCATGTAAATATTCGCTTCAAAAGAAAAGAAAAGGAAAGCTACATAGAGTAGCTTTTCTCAGATCACCTCTTCTATGAAAATCAGAGGATATAAAAATGTATAGAATGTTCTTAAAAAAAAGATGGCGCCATCATACGAAAGTAGTTCATAAATACTGCTAAGTAACAGGATGGGATGTTTTGAATGGATCACTCTGTATGAAAAAACTACTAGAGCGACCCGTGATAAAAATAGTTACAATAGATAACAACAAAAGCATTCAAAATTATTTCCAATAATAATAAACTGATATTCGGGAAATAAAGGAGAAATTGGTAACATTTACTAATTTCAATAAACAACACCAATCCATTAATCACAAAACAATCGGAGAATAATCCGCTAGGTACCTTATTCACAAAATCAAAAGCGTTAGCTAATTCAAATGATGAAAGCATAGAAACGTGTCAGGGAAAATAGATAGACCATTACGGCGTTTATTAAACTTGTATGTGTGTTTGTTCAAAGTTTCATCATCCGTAGAACATTTTGCAGTATCGAATCATAATTGACTATATACACTGTGAGCTGTCCATATTTGTTAAAAAGTGAATTGTAAATATCTTCTGTTAATACTGAGTGCAAAATTTTGGGAGTATTATCGAATATACAGGGTGTTAAAATAAGTGAGGTATAAAATTTACTGATGTTTAGTTGTATGTTTCAATTATACCTGAAAAATCAAATAAACTTTTATGAAGGTTCCTTTCACCTGTATACAGAGGATTCTCATTCATTTCAATTTTTTCCTAAATTGTGATGGGTAATGGTCCACTGATAATTCAATTACTACAAAATGAATGTATTTACAAAAAATCTCTATTAATCCAGATCATACGCCTCATTGATGAAAAAACCTATTATCAATTTAATTAGTACGTCGTTCAGGAATATGGATCATAGCCTTACAACCAAAAATTCTAAGATTTGTAAGATCTGGCTCCTCTCCGCTCTAGATCTTCCCAAGAGTTTCATGAAAAATTTCTATTTCTTGAGTAATTCGATTTTTTGCAAATAAAGTGTGTTTTGGATCATAAGCCACTTACTCTCCAAAATTCAAAGACTAGCCTGTACATGCATTACAGGAGCAGTGAGAACATGCCCAACGGCAGCCATGGAAGTGATTCTCAACCTCACCCCTCTACATATGGTGGTAGAAAGTGTTGCAGAAAGAACAAGATACAGACTAAGTAGAGAGGGAATCATTAAAAAAAAACCACCTCCTCACTTCTTAGAAATCAGACAACCTGGGACATGCCACAAGACGGTATAATGAAAAAGTACAACTTTTCAAAGAAATTCGTTACGGAAATGAGCAACAAGAAGGAATGGGATCCAAATACCATTACCAGACTTGAAAAGAATGCCATTCAATGGTACACAGATGGCTCAAAAGTAATATAAGGAACTGGGATAGGAGTGTTCGGGCTAGGAACCAAACACTCTGAAAGCTTGGGAAAAACCCCAAGTATCTTTTAAGCGGAAATCCACGCCCTAAGAAAGTGCGCCCAGCTCAATATTGATAAAGAATACAGAAGACAAAGGATTATCATAATGTCGGATAGTCAAGCAGCCATTAAGGCACTGAGCTCTTGTGTAATCAGTTCCAAAATGGTGTGGGAATGCCTAGACAAACTCAATTAACTAGGCGAGAACAACATAGTCACCTTACTATGGATTCCAGGACACACTGGAATAGAAGGAAATGAAATAGCAGATGAACTAGCAAAGAGGGGGACTGAAATACCTTTCTGGGGGCCTGAACCCTTTTGCGGAATCAGCCCCAATGTAATATTGGAAGAAATAAGTAAAGCCAAGAAAAAGAGAAGATCTGACCATTGAAAAGATCTAGTAGGGCTTATACTATCGAATATTCTTCTGGGTGACTACAACCTGTTGAGATCAAAAGAATGCATAAGTCAAAGTAAAACTGCGCTAAGAGTTTTAACAGGGATCCTAACGGGACATTGTCGCCTGAATGGGCACCTGAAAAAGCTCAAAATGGTGGAGGAAGAAGAATGCGGATTTTGTGGAATAGAAGAAGAAACCTCCATCCACATACTTTCCAACTGCACAGCACTTCAGAATCCTAGAGCACATCAGCACCTAGGAGATTACTGGATAGAAGAGGAACATTATTTTTAACATCCGAATGGACATCTGTTACGATATTTTTTATAGTTGAAGATATACAAGATATTTTCTACATCAAAAACTCATTTGCAATGGTTGCACTATGTTTATTTGTTCCTAGCAGATAGTGGGAATGTATCAACCGGGTATGGCCAATTCTAAGCCTACATGCTATTACTTGTTCTGTTCTGCTCAGGGACTTTGGATATTTGCATTTTTTACAGACGATTTCATTTCATTCATATGACCTTTGTAGTTGGGCCATCGCCTTTGCAATGCTCTGGAAATTGTGAGCATTATTGAGGTTTCCAGGTCAACAAAGGGGACATATATTCCATCATCAATCTGCGAAACAGCCGCTTGTTTTGATGTATTGTTTGCTATTTTATTACTGGGAATGCCGCAACGTCCTTGAATCCATATGATATTGCATATTTTATTAATTGTTTTGAGATGCGAGATTAATTATAGTTTTTTTTTGGGCTGAATTAATATTTGTGAACATATTTTCGAGCGATTTTATTGCACTCAAAGAATCTCAACAGATAACAAGGGTTTGGTAATTATTATTGAAAGAGAAATATAGGAGTGTGTAACGCGTTTTACCTCGTACACGTGGCTCCTGCCACACGAACACGTCACTATGG
>CAJUYG010001135.1:0-11825 GCA_910591675.1 Galerucella calmariensis
TTCCTTACTTTATCTATTCTTTTGACTCCTTTAACTCTTCTCAGATAATTCATTTCTACTGCTTGTATTTTGCTCTTCTGTCTGCCTGTCAGTGTCCATGATTCACAGCCAAATGTCAGAATTGGTCTATATATGGTCTTAAATACATTTAATTTGGTCTTCATTGATATCTCTTTTTTGTTTATGAAAGCCTGATTCATTGCGTAGTACAATTTCAATGTTTTTTGCACTCTATCATTTATTTCTTTTTCCTGTCTCCCGTTCTCTTGTAGTTCTACACCTAGATATTTGAAACTTGTTCAATTATAACATTGTCTACTATTATCTGTATGTTTTTATGTTCCTTTCCTATTGCCATAACTTTTGTTTTGTTTTTATTTAATTTCATACCATATTGTTCCAGTGCACAATTCCAAATCTCTAAGTTATTTTGTAAATCAACTTCCTTTTCAGTCACAATGACTATATCATCTGCAAATGCTCCTTCCGACACTTGTACCATTTCCATGTATCTGTATCCTACCTTAAATTTTTTAACTTTTATTTTACATTCCTTTTTTACCTCATCAAAATATATTGTGAACAGTGTAGGACTTAAACCTCCTCCTTGCCTTAATCCTTCTTTTGTTGTGAAAGCTTCTGAGATGCTATTTTGATGTATAACAAAATTAGTGTTTTCACTGTATATATTTCTCAAAAATTTTTTTAAAAAAAAATGAAAAATTTTTTTATATTTTTTTTATATTATAAAATATTACCAGTTAACATTTGTGATGATTCTGAATACAATGGTATATTTATATTTGAGAAAAAAAATGCCTAATGTACTTTTGTCTTTTTTGGCAGAGAAAAATTAACATAGAGGGTGTTCCTTCGTAACTCAATAAGCAGCAATATAATAAAGAAAAAAAAGACTTACCGATTTTGCTTAGACGATCTTATATATTTACATTTTTTCTTACCCAAGGTTAATGAGGAAAAAGTCAGGATAAAACAAGGATAAAGAGATTGGGCAATGTTCAGTCCACTCCTGATTTCGCTCAAAACAAAGATTTATACAGATTTTGTCACAATTTTAACGGTTTTACCATGGAAGTTTTTTTTGTTCCCGATAAAAAACTAAAGAATATCTCCGGTTTGATATTTTATTACTACTGCTCTTTTAAAATCCATTAAAGGTTCGATTCGATTTCGTTTTACTAAAAAATGCGGTGTTGCCAATGATTTTCTTTAATTTAAACAATAGGCACAAACAGAGGGCCTTGAAAATAGTGATTAAGCTATGAAAACTTGTGCCAAAATACTGTTTTTGATACTGAATCTAACAAAAAATTAAATCAAAATCGGTTGAGAAATGCGGATTTTGTAGGGGTGCTTCCAAACAAAATGGGTCGCACTGCATAAACAATGGCTAATTTTAGGAACTATTAGTATTACCTTGAGCCACGCCCTTTTTAGCAGCAAAACTATTTGCTGGCTTTTTAATTTCCTGATCCACTTGTGCTTCTACATCAACATTTTCTTCACTTTGCAGCAACGATCTTTTATTTCTCCTTTTTCCATCCGTTTCATCCGAATCTTCTTCAGCATTAACAGATTCTCTGTCTTCCATTTCAACTGATTCCTCTTGAGTCTCCTCTTTTTCTTCCAATATCGTTCTGGGTTTCGGTTTGGCTTTCTTCTTCGGTCTGTCATCTGTCGTTTCTTCGTCATTATCGTCATCTTTTGCTTTGTTTTTCTTTTTTAGGCGCTTCTTATCCTCTAAGGAATCTATAAAAACAACACTCCTGATAAAATCTATTTTAATTCTATTATGGGACGACTAAGTCATTTTGTTTCATACGCCATCTATTGCTTGAATAGTTAACATGTTTTATTATAAAAACGCATTTAATGTTATCACTGAATCCTGGTATTTTATTGTTAGAAATTTAGTCCTCTCTCTTTTTTATTTTTTACAGTTTTTTAGTTATTTGCGAAAAACTAGCTGCCTTTTTTTCATCTTAATTTATTTAAATAATAGCTATTTATGCCATCAGTTACGAAATGCCTAATTTTGTGTAACGCGTGAGATTTTTGCGGAACGAACGAAGTGAGTTTCGCAAAAACTCACAAGTTACACAAAATTTCATTTCGTAACGTATTGCATACAACATTTTTTCTAATTTTGAAGAAAGTAACTATACTCGATTTGAAATTGGTTGATAGTAATAAATCATTTTTAGCAGCCGATTCCATAGGCGCACCTACCTGACGTGCCGGTTTGAACCCTATTCATAGTAATCAATATTGTCATAACAGGTAAAAATAATTATGCCGAGAATACCGGGAACAATTAATACACAACAGGTATTGGAAAAGCAACCATCTACAGGCTGATGCGGGAAGAAAAGACAGGAACCGTGACGCCACCAAAACCATCTCCAGGAAGGCGAACAATACCGATCGATGAGGACGAAAAGGCCATCATAAGACGAAAGGTGCATTCATTCTATTTCAATAAGGAGATCCCTACTTTGGATAGAGTTTTAGGGGCAGTAAAAGAAGACTTTCCTGCAATCAAGAGAGATAAACTATGGAAAGTTCTAAGAGAAATGAATTTTAGATGGGAAAAACATAGTCGGAAGTCTCATTTGCTCGAAAAAGATGAAATAGTGTGTTGGAGACGTAATTATTTGAGAAAAATAAGACAATTTCGCAATGAAAACAAAACAATTTTCTATTTGGACGAAACATGGCTGAACGAAGGCTACACAGTTGGAAAAATATGGACAGACAAAAATGTGACTTCTCACCGGCAAGCATTTTTAGACGGTCTATCAACAGGAATAAATCCGCCCTCTGGAAAAGGAAAACGATTAATTATAACTCACATCGGTAGCTCCAATGGCTTTTTAGAAGGTGGACTATTATCATTCCAATCAGTTCGTACAGGCGATTACCACGAGGATATGAATGCTGATGTTTTTGAGGAGTATTTCGAACAAATGATAGAGCTGATTCCACCTGGCTCCGTCATTGTGTTAGATAACGCTCCGTATCACTCCAGAAGATTGGAGAAGATGCCTACAACTGCTTGGCGAAAAGCAAAAATTATCGAGTGGCTTGTGGAGAAACAAATACAATTTGAGGACAATATGGTTAAAAAGGAGTTGCTATCAATTGTAAACACCCATAAACATCGGTTTCAAAAATATGTTGTTGACGAAATGGCCAAAAAACAAAATATAATAGTGCTTCGGCTCCCCCCCCCCACCATTGCGAATTAAATCCGATCGAACTGGTATGGGCTCATGTGAAAGGTTATGTGGCTAGAAAAAATACCACTTATAAAATGAGTGATGTTCAAAAACTCTTTGAAGAAGCGCTTCAAGAAGTCAACGCGGGGAAGTTTCAAAGATGTATAGAGCATGTAATAAAGGAGGAGGAAAAAATGTGGCAATTGGATAGTTTACTGGAGAAAACGGTCGAACCACTTATTATCAATTTAGGGGAAGAAGACAGTCCCTCAGATATTTCATTTTCTGATGATGATTAATTTAAAGCGAAGAAATGTAATGACTTACTATAAATTTTATAGAATTTCAAATAGAAACATTTTTCCAAATTTACTTGTTTATTGGTTGCTTTATTGTTATTAGTATTATATTTATTCAAATACAAGGGTAACAAATTATGCCACACATCCGAATGTTCACTAAATTATATAATTATTGTGTTTAATATAAACTTAAACCCACCCGAAAGCACGTGCATGAGTGCAAAACATCACAGGTAGAATCCTACCGCTTATTGTTCGAGCCTCGGGTTAAGCTTTGTATTCGACGCCCTTATCAGATCTACAGGAATGGAAAGTTTAATAAATGCAAAAGGGTCTATACTTTCAATGTATATAGTAATTAAAACTTGGCAATTTAGGTGGACCACTTTGTATACGTGTTTGACGGATTTTAATGATTTATTACTATCAACCAATTTCAAATCGAGTATAAACAATAAAATTTAATATAATTGATAAAAATTTGGAAAACATAAATTTAGTTTGTTTCTGTTACTTCATGCTAGTTGTCAGTTTGACATTTTGTAAAAAAGTCTAGACGGAAGGTTTTTAGCGAGATTGATATATTTTTAGATTTATTTTTAAAAAATGAGTGATTCAAGTTCTGAAGAGCTACCAAGCGATATGGAAGAGGCAGCAAGTAATGCTCTATTATCAGTAATTCCCAAAAAGTCAAAGGCAGTTTATGATTTGGCATACGAAAAATTTGTTACGTGGTGTGATGAGAAGAAAATTAAACATGTTAATGAGAAAGTTTTACTTGCATATTATTTTGAGGGTAAGAAAGATCTAAAAGTTTTCATATCATGGACACTTTACTCAATGTTAAGGTCTGAACTAAATCTGAAAAGGAATATTGATATTAAAAAATATACAAATTTGGTAGCATATATTAAAAGGCAAGCGGACGGGTACAGTGCTAAAAAGTCAAAAGTTTTTATTAAAGAAGATTTTGGCAAATTTTTAGTGGAAGCTGATAACAAAAAATACTTATTGGCTAAGGTAGCAATTATAATTGGAATGGCAGGAGCATGCAGAAAAGCAGAATTAACATTTCTTCCAGTTGAAAATGTTATAGACGAAGGAAGCCATTTTCGTGTTGATATCCCACCTTCAAAAACAAAAGTTATACGGCAGTTTGCAATTACCACTGGAGACATTGAAAATACGAATCTTGTTGAAATATTAAGAAAATATATTAAGTTGCGTCCCCAGGTTCTTAAACACAACAGATTTTTTGTAAAATATGCGAATGGAAAATGTACCAGAAATCCTGTGAGAATTAACACATTTAGCAGTCTGCCAAAAGTTATTGCACAATTTCTTGGTCTTTCAAATCCTGTTCTATATACTGGTCACTGCTTCAGAAGAAGCTCCGCCACTTTCTTAGCAGACAATGGAGCTGATATTTTAAAATTAAAGAGGCATGGAGGTTGGAAATCTACCTCTGTTGCGGAGGGATATGTTGAAAATTCCATGAATAATAAAAAACTTATAGCGCAAGAGATATTTGGTGAAACATCTAATGCAATGTGCGCCGCTTCCCAAATAACAGCAAGTTCGAGCAATGAAAAAAATATGTCGTCGGGAATTAATTTGAATAATTGCAATAATTGTCTTATCAATATTTATAATAATTAATTAATTTATAATTTATGTTTTTAACTTGTATTATAACAGTTTAATAAATAGAATAATAAATTCTTTTTGTCACTAATTTTGAAATACATTTTTCGTCACCAATTGCATAAAATTTTACTTTATGCAACTAGTTACAAAAAGTAAGACGTTTCATAATGTCAATCAATTTTAAAAAGTGTCACTTTATATGTCAATATTAGAAAAAATACTTTTGAATCATATGAATTAATATTTTATTCACCATAAGCTTACAAACAAATATTTTTCATATTTCTATACATTAAAACAATTTTTATTAACAAACTAAAAAATTTTTTGCTAATATTTAATAAAACATTAACAATTATTACAATATTGTACAATGATACCATCACTTTTATAACCAAAATACTTTTTTTTAAAACGTTCATTTCAACTTTTTTTTCTCGTCGTCACCATACTTCTTATGAGCGTCAGCAAGAGATAACAAAATCGGATAGAAATCTTCTAAATATCTCTTGCTTCTTTGTATAATCGGTTTTCTTTGATTTAAATTCTCCGCTATAAATTTGTTTATATAAAAATCCAGTTTGTTTTCACATCCTCCGATTAAATAGCAAATTTTAAAAGCTAAAAAGGGGTAAAAGAATACGAATAGACCTGTCAAAGTGACACCCAAAGCAAAAAAACTAATGATTTGAATAGTAGAAGATGAAAAAGTTAGTGAACGTTGTATATAGCTCCAAATACTGGTTGAATTCTCATCTGTTTTCACACTCATTGATGTATCTTCCATAGATTTTGGATTTCTTGGTACTATTTCAGTTATTTTAACTCTAGCAGGCTGTTCTTCTGTTGGTTTTATACTTGGAAGGTCTTTGGATATTGTGATAACTTCTGAAGAAACTGGGTTTACCAAAAAAGCAGTTGTGGATAGTAGAAGGCCAATTGTATATATTTTGTACATCTGAAAATGATAAATATAATGTTAAATAAAGTTTTACCTGTTAAAGTGTTAATTTTTTTAAGGAAAAATAAGTTAGGGTCATTTAAATTTGAAAAATGGTGTTAAAAGCAGTTTTTTGAGATTTATGTCAAAATATAATTTCCTATGGAAAGGAAGATAATAAAAAGCTCTTGTATCAGACGTATTTCAACATGATTTCAAAACTAAATACGGTAGATTAATATAAAAAAAAAGTTTACCAAGAAACTTTTTTTTTTAAATTGTTCAAAATTACAAGCTGGGAGAAAGGTAGAGGAAAATAAAAAATATCACCGTGTAGGGGGAGTGTTTTGCAACAAAAAAGGTTTCTTGCGTTTCTTTCGTCCGAGCAATGGTTTGTCGGGAAAAAATTCGGTAAACTAAGTATGTGTTCCGCATCTGCGTGACTCTATTTTCTGGAGCGCGGCGGAGCACATTATAAACTATTGTACAGTTATAATGTAGATATAAATAATTGTTTTGAAGAGGAAAGTGTCGGCTTTAAGATGGTATTTTTTTGTCATAGCACATAATTATTTTTAGCAAATTACTCATATATAATATAAATATTATATTCTAATAAAAAACAAAGTATCTCAATAAAAAATATATTATATAATGGGGTGGCATTGAAGCAATTTTTCGAAGGATGGAAACTGTTATTTAGGAGGTCTGTTACATAGATTACGAAATACGGCACTTTTCATTATTTTGTAAAGTTTAGGAATCTTGAATTTACAAGAAAATATTTATATTAAATACTGTAACTTTGATAAAACTGGAGTAATTTCAATGTGGTTTACGTAGAAATGTTGAGGAAACTTTCAAGATCAAGAATATATCATTACAAAATTAATTAATTTACATACATTTTTGGATTTAATGATTTTTTGTATTATAAGCGAAAATAGCAATTTTTATAGATTCGGGTAGGAATCTTCTTCATTCTTCATTTTATCAAAATAAGATTTGATACTTATGTAATATGAAGATTAATATCCAACGAACAAAATGTATATAGTGAAAATGTATAAAAAATGATTAATATTATATAATTTTTTTCATACCTTTTTCCAATAAAAACTTGTAAAAATTAACTTACACCTTCTATTCATTATTAACAAAAAAAAAATGGAAAAAATTGAAAAAAAATTCTGATTGAATATTTATATTTTTTTCCGCCGTGCCGCAGAGCCACGCGGATGCGGAACAAATCCTCAGTTTACCGAATTTTTTACGGACAAACCATTGATCGGACGAAAAAAACGCCAGAGACCTTTTTTATTGCAAAACGTTTCCCCCCACTAGGTGGTATTTTTTATTCTTCTCCACCTTCCTCCCAGCGTTAAATATTGAAAAATTTCGAAAAAAAAGATAGACTGGTAAACTTTTTTCCAGTTTAAATATAAAATACTGTCTTACTATGAGTTTTAAAAGATTCTAAACATAAAATTGAAACCAGTGCAAAATATTCTATTAAAATAACATTAATACACTTACCTTGTAAGTCTGCTGCTGATTTTCGTGGCTTCTGAACTGTGTAGTATCAAACTATCTATTTGAAGACTAACTGATAAGTGATGATCAGGTGAATTTATTTATAAACATCCACCCCTTCTACAAATTACCTGGGTTCACTTAGGGTAGTTACTGTAACTAGATAAACACCATAAATCTTTGGTGCAATTTGGTCACTTCCTGTGATAACTTTCCGAGATTATTACAATCGTAAGCTCAAACGGTTGGAAAGTATTTTTAATATACAGGTAGAAAATTATACTAAATTCTTCTTTTGTTGTTAAATACTGGGAAAATACCAATTTTAATGTCTGTCAGGTTTGTATTCATCACACCTAAGTAACAATTCTACTCAATAATGCATGAAATAAATACATTTTTGTTATATAAAGTTTTTTTTGACGTCCATACTGGGCAATACATTTCAAAGATAAGAAAATAAACGAAAAAAAAGATCAATTCAAGTAAAACTTCACTTTAACGATCAACAAAAGCTTTTAGGTCATGTAAACAGCAAATAAATAGAAATGAAAAGTAACAGGATCGGGCTAACAATTTTAAAAACTTGAAATTAAAAAAATTATGTATGGCAAGTCGCACGAGCTTGTTGAAATCACAAATTAAAAATATTTAGTAGGAGCTAAGACATTCCTAAATACAGGGTGTTTATTCACTAAGAAGTAGTATTATTATATCATATTTCAAGACCACAAAAAGGCTGAGATACTTATGGGCTTGAAGCCTCTGACTTGTGGCTCCAAACCAATCAATCAATCAAACAGAGCAAGAGGCAGATGATAGATTATTGCTTCCATTGCCACAGACAGGCAAGCCTCTGAAGTTTTGATAGCTCCAGTTCAGTATGATTACTAGAGGCACTAGATAAGTAACCATAGGTCTTTCTACAGTTTTTTTTAAGGAGCCGTCCTTTCGCCGGCACCACCTCAGCAGCCTCCTTGGCTAATTGTGGATACAGTGTGTTTAATTGTTTAAAAAGGACCTTTGCGTTATTCTTACAATAAAAAAGCCGATTTTATTTGGTCCATTACAATTTTTGAAAAAAAAAACTAGTTTGGAACTTCTTCTCTTAAATTTCTAGCCCTATGGGGATGTCCTGGTTATCTATCATTTCCGTTTAAGATCAACATAGCTTTTTTTTTCTAAGGAGCCGTCTCTTCGCCGGTACCACCTCAGCCTCCTGGGCTTATTGTGGATACTCCTAGTGTTCTGACTACAACCTATTCAGCCAATCCGTTTCCCGCATTATCTCATTCAGGTTCTTTGCTAGTTGGTTGTAGCAGTCTTCTGGAGTCATTTGGGTTCTGCCATACAGTTTCTGCCTTCTGTGGTCCAGCGACTCACAGTTGCATAGTATATGCACAGCTGTTTCCTTATCCCCCAGGACCCTGAAAGTAACCATGTTAAGCTTATAGTAAGCTTTAAACCGGTTAGCCACCAAGGCCCCATGGGAGACCTCGTCGATGGAATAGGCCAGGATTTGGCCTTTTTATTCCACTTTCCGACTCAGGAGGAGTCAGCCGTTCACCCTCAGGTTGGCATTTAGCGTTCTCGCACTTTTTCCTCCTGATCCGCTGGTCCAGAGATTAATACAATGACTCTGGGTCGTCTTGGGAGGTCCTTGGCTTCGACTGCTGTTAAAGCCGCCCCCTCCCATAGACCCTCCAGGTCCTCTACACCACCCCTGAGCCAGTCAGCTCTCCTGGTTTGCGCAGGTCAGCCACTGAACGTGGTCCTGATGAAAACTGCAAGTTCGTGCCACTGCCTGAGGGGACAGCATCGATTGCATTCACCATTTTATCTTGAACCAAGTCTGCTTGTTCTTGGCTCAATGTTATTTCCAGATGGCGTTTGTCAATAATTGCCATCCGTGTTCCCTTGGCGACCTCGCTGTATGAACCGGTCTGTGGGGGTTCACTCCTCGGTTTTTTGCTCGGTCGCGGTTTTGGAGGGGTCTGAGATTCCGAGCGGTTTCTCTTCCCCATTTTGGTTTTGGGCTCATGTTCCTTAGGAGCCTGCTTTTTAGGCTTCTCCTCCTCAGTATAGCTTAGGAAACCAAGGAAAACTATATCTATAATTTTAACTTTTTTTTAAGGAGCCGTCCCTTCGCCGGCACCATCTCAGCCTCCTGGGCTTATTGTGGATACTCCTAGTGCTCTAACTACAGCCTATTCATCCAACCCGTTCCCTGTATTAACTCATACAGGTTCTTTGCTGGTTGGTTGTAGAAGTCTTCTGGAGTCATTTGGGGTCTACCATACAGTTTCTGCCTCCTGTGGTCCAGCGTCTCACAGTTGCATAGTATATGCAGAGCTGTTTCGGTATCCTTTTTGCATCTTCTGCATGTAATGTCTCCGTTGTACAGCCCTATTTTGTTCAGGTGCTCCTTTGTGGGAAAGTGTCCCGTACGTAGCCCCGTTATGGTGCGTAGTTTGTTCCTGCTCATTGAGTGCAGTTCTTTCGCTACTTTTCCTGATGTTTTTTTATGAATTTCTTGTATTTGCCTGGGCGTATTATTCTTGTTCTTTCACCCACCCTTTTAACCATGACCTAGTTGAGCATCTGGGAATGCCCACAGCTTTTTACAGTTGCGTATATCCAGTGTACAATCCTTGAATTCAGACATTTTACCACTGAAACTTCTCAAGCCTATTCTGTAAACGGTCAATTTGAAGTTTATATATCCGACGATTCACAAGAAGTTCAAAGTCGTTTCAGGACGATCCAGCAAGTTTTTTTTTTAATTTTTTTCATAAGACTGATGAGCTCTGTATATTTTATCGGTATAAAAGGTATTTTTTTTCTCCTAACCCTCTGGAAAATTATGTTTATAAGCTTTATCAAGCTCCGACCAAAAAATTCGTTGAAGTTTTCCAGTAAAAAAAAAACAAAATAAAGGAATTGTAGGGGGAAAAATGAAGAGGAGATAAATTAGACATTCTTTTTAAACTTCTATTGGATGTTTTTTAAGAGGTTTTTTTTTGTTTAGGTAGTATTTTTTATTCGAGATGAAGTTATTAGCAGTGGCAGCTGCAACAGGCAAAAGAAGCTTTTTGTTTTGGTGCTAAATCTGTAAAAAATGTAGTTTTGTCATTTTTTCCTTTCCATCTTCGGTACTAATAACGCCATCCACTATTTTATCTTCTCTTTAACAAAGAATATATCCCAAAATATAGACGCTATTATAGTTTTTAGAGTAGGAACAATTCACAATTTATTTCTTGTACTAGCGCAATTTACTTTGATTCTTGTTAAACTGCAGAGAAATCTGTTTTGTCGAGTTTCAATGCAATAATCCGCAAATTGACGATATCTGATGCAAACATAGCAATTTGATATCTCAATAAGCCCTAGTATTAATTAAATTCTAGCTTATCATTGTCAGAACCATAGGATTCTTCAAATACGAAACAGAAAATTCATGCGAAATTCAGTATGTACCTTTTTAAACTAAATATTTCAAGAGAAAAGTGGAGATTAAACAAACCTGATTATGTTTTATGAACTAATAGGTATTTTCATATATAATACCACGAGAGTGAAAATTTTGTCGGCAAAATTTTTCGATTGTCATGAAAGTTTGTTGCTTGGCAATTTTGCGAATGACATTAATTGGATTAAATGTCATGAGCAAAATTACCTAAAACTTGAATACGACAAGAGAAAAATTTTACCTTGCAAAATTTTTAATTGAGTGGTATTCGACATGACTATTTCACTAGCGAAAAACTAAAAAATCATATGTTATTTATTGCAAACTTCAATTATACAAAGCCAAAAAAATAATAACGTTATGAAAAAAAATTACTTATTTATGTAAAAAGTACAATTATTATAGCTGTACGTTGTAGCATTATTTTGGGGATTGTTTTGCATCATAACCTGTGATGAATTCAAGTTAGAAACTGAGGATTCCTTTTCTTTATTTCTATTTTCTCGAAGGTTCTCTATAAGTTGGAAATGGTGTTCTTCATTTAATTGTAAATATGGTTTCAAAGAATGGGCAGAAGAATGTCCTGTAAGCTTAATTACTTCTTGTTCACCAACTCCTTCTTTTGCTAATGCAGATATTGCAGAAGCTCTATGTGAATGATTGGTTATTTTTATTTTTTTTGTGTCTATACC
>CAJUYG010001135.1:11925-31883 GCA_910591675.1 Galerucella calmariensis
AATGAGCTCTTGGAGTGTCCCATAAAATTTGAAGGGCGTTTGCACAATAAGCTCTGGGAGTGTCCCATAAAATTTGTTCGCCATTGCGCAATAAGCTCTTGGAGAGTCCCATAAAATTTGTTGGAGAGTCCCATAAAATTTGTTCGCCCTTTGCGCAATAAGCTCTTGGAGAGTCCCATAAATTTTGTTGGCCATTTGGACAAAAAGCTCTTGGAGTGTCCCATAAGATTTGTTGGCCATTTGGAGTTCATGGGAGTTCAAGACACTTTGTAGCTGTTACCTAGCATGCAGTCACATCTAGGCTCATCTGAGAACAATCGAGCATGCCTATTCACTTCTGTTAATAAAACTCTTCTTAACAGTCGTCGTGAACGTTAGTTATCTACTTGTAATCTTCGACGTACTGTTTCAATTGAAAGAGAGTCAGATAAGGTGGTAACCCTTGGTCGTAAACTTCTAGGTCTGTATCTGTTTCTAGTACCTCGTTGTCTAAGAAAAAGCCGTGAAATGACACTTATAATGACTTGGAAAACGTCCGCATCAATCACATCACTAGCTTCATGTGTAACAAGCTTACAACTAGGCTTGATTCAGAACAAAGCTCTACAGTTTGACTGGATGAAGTGGAAACAATAACTGATGTAAATGACTTAACACGTTCCAATAATTTTTAATATATTCTAAGACCAACTATTATTAGCTATTCTTAAAAAATGCTATAATCTTTACCTTCGTCATCATCCTGTTTATTATTGATACCGTCAATTTCGTTGCTCATTATCACTAAAAATTTAACACGAAATAAAAACAGAATCTACTTATTCTATGTTGAGGAAATAAACTGGATTCAAACGTGTTGTTTTGATATCGTTTTGTTCGTTATTAAAATATTTTCCTTCCTCTCAACTTTATCTACTTAAAATGATAAGAGGAAATCTTAAGAGGAAATTGTAAGCAGTAGATTCAATTTCAATTTAATTATTTCACATTTTAATAAGCTTTTCGTATCATTTGTAACACCAGTGGCGGGTTATAAACAATTTATAGTCAATGTTTTATTTTAAATTCGTAAAATTCGGAAAGTCCTGTTTGTCCGATTTCAATTAAATGGAAATTTAAGATACATTTCCGTCCATGATAGATATACAGATTGCCTACATTATTTTTTTTTTAATCGGTTCTCTCCTACTTTGACATCCTTAAGTTGGTCCATTTTAAATTGAAAAAATTCCCACAACCACAAGCTCTCTTTGACTTAACTTTATAATAGAATTTTTAATCGAGGAGTCTCCGCTAACATGAAATTCATAAAATCTGACTGCGTTGTGAACTTCCAACTCCCGTGCGTATTACAGGCTTTAACGGTCAACTGGGATGAGTTAGAGGTGGGTAACATCAAGTTACTCACTATGTTATTACCCAATGAAAATTTGGATGTATCGAAAAATAGTTTTGAAGTACTGTCGAGCGCGGTTAGTACTTGACCACTGGGCAAACACAGTCGTAAAGCCTTCAGCTAAGTAGCATATCACAGCGACTCGTTGTCGACTTGTTGTCAATAACGAGACCGGTAGATACCAGAGAAGTTCGAAAAGCTTATTTTATTTTAAGCTATACAGGGGTAATTAGAGAAATATATATTCAAATTAATAGGATTCTTTATCACAAAGGTTTATTTTTGAATGTTAATTATTTCGAAAAATGTTCGGGATATGATTTGAAAAGGTAAGCAGAAAATAATCTTGAATTTTTAAAATGAATCAATTCACAGTTTTTATCCAGCATCTTAGTAATTTTGTGATACTTTTTGATAATCTAGCAGATATTTCTCACAAATTCAATTAAATATACTCATTAAACACCAGAATAATAGGGCCATTAAATCTTAAATTTAGATCTTTAAATAATGCGTATTTTTTGGATTGACAAGGTTAAAACAGTAAAAAGAGAAGCAGCTGCAGGATACCTTTATTAAAAATTTTTATAAATGTTGTAAAATACTAAGTTTGGAGTTTGGTTAATGTGTTAAATTTAATCTATTCTTTTTCAAATCTTTCAATATACATTTGGGAGTAAAATATATACGGACTCTGGCATAGAGACTGACATAATATTTGAAAGAAAATTGATTACATGTATGATGAAAAGAAAATGTAGTAAATTCGTTCAAAAGGAACTGACCAATTCCCCTTTGGTTAGCTATAGAATTGAATTTTTGTGTTTTCTTGCGTAATGTACTTGTTTATATAATATCCTTATTATAAAAATAAATCCGTAATTTTGTATTAGAAAATATTACAAAATATTTAGTGTTTAAGCTTTGCTATTAAAGAGAAAAATATTAATATGACTTTTTGCTCATTTCAACAATTAATTAATAAATTTAAAAAATCTATACAACATAAATATAAAACTCGAAAAACCAATAAACACCGTTCTAAAATAACAGCGCTCGACGGGTGACGTCCCGTATAATATGCCAAATTAAATGCAAGTAAGGACGTAGCGACGTACTGTGCCATCCAAGTCACCAGTGGCATCGGTGCTTTACGCGATAAATTCGAACGAGTGAAACATCTTATATTTTTATTATGTAATCTTTGGCATTATAGCAATAATGTAAATATGCCGAACACTAGTGGGTCCGTTTAGGAGGTGGTCCCTGTGTCAGTGATTAGCCTCAGTCGCAAAAATAGACCAAATAATAAGTGGAAATGGAAATAAATAATTTCACATCGAATGTTAATTTTTATGGAAAAGAACTTTTCCTACCTCTAAGCAGTGCAGGCAAATTTAAAGATAAGTATGGGAAAATCCATTGCGGAAAATTAATTGTTTGTTATTCAAATACAATCTGATGTGTGGCTTTGTTCTATCTAATTTCAAAACGTTTTTGTTTTCTACGGAATACGTTAGTAATTTTTTTTTTCATAGTTTCGCACTTATGGTCGATCTAATCGCGACACAGTTAAAATACACCGAGAAAAAAGATAACTTGACTATAAACTGGACGGAAAAATTATTTTTCCAAACATTTTAAACGTTTTAGTCAATTTTCATCGCTTTACTTTAATCGTATATTAAAGTATAAGTGGATATTGAGGTCTTTAAAACACGCGCGATTTTTAGTGATCGAAATAGAGCAAGTGTTTTAAAGAGCAGTTATCCACGAATACTTTACGCTATTTTTTTTTATTGGTGCACTTTGAAATTATAAATACTCGTCTATAACTACGACAACAACAAGAAATGGAAATCATAGATTGAAATAAGAACTAAATGTCAAATGGTTGAATTCGTGATCTATATAATATATACCTTGCGTTGTCATGGAAATGAGAAAAGCATAAACTAATTTGTAAGTTCAACCTTATTGAGTTCTGTGAATGTCAATAGTATTAATTTAAATACCATTTCCTAAGATTTGAAAAATCGAAATATTAATATTTCAAACAATACCAACGGCACTTTCCATTTTAATTCATAAATTTGACATTGTTGAATATTGCTAGAATAAAAGTTTTGACGTTACAAACTACTCCTGTCAGATCGCTAATAAAAAAATTGTCATTTAGACATGATTTAGACCATAGATTTAGACTTCGTTTCTCGAGTTGTTGATGTTGCCACGGTAACTTTAAAACGAGCGCGTGTTTTAAAGTTCGATTTAAACACGCTGAGGCGTGCTTTAAATAGGTAAAATGGTTCACCAATAAAAAAAAATTATTACTTTGACGGTAAATTTTTGGTAGTAAAATTGTCTGCGGAAAAATAAAAAGGAAATAGTAGATTCGACTTTTTATACTCTTTCCAATTATGAAGAGCAATTAAAAAAAATCTATATATAGGGTGTTATTTTTAGGAAAGACGAGTTTTGAAACTTTTTGCTAAGCCAGACCTGCATTATCTTTATGTATATATGCTTTTGATGGAGTTTCTAGGTAATGTTTATCACGTTCACCAAATTTCAAGATTATATAAAGGGTAACTCGGAAGTTATGTGGTTCGAAAGAAATAGGATAAGTTTAAAGAACAACCTGTATTTCGGTTATAAAGTGCAGAAGAAACATTAAATATGGGTTTTTGGAAGCACCAAAGTTAAAGTTGGTCCCTTTCCCAATAAAAAACCCTGTATAAAAAAAGGATCAAATTAATCAACAAATCCTTGTTTCAACATTTATTGGTTCCCCAATTCCACAAATCACATTTTAAGTAAAATTCCCTAACAGAATATCAATTATCTCTACAAAATCTACATCCGGTCATCGTATAGTCGAATAATCCTTGGAAAACTCTTTGCTTCGTCCTTGAAAACACCGCTACAGGATAGGGTTCAAATTTTTCCAAATATACTTTTATTAAAAATTCAAATTTAATATTTTTGGAATAAAAAAGATCTAAAGAATACAGATACAATACAAATATTGACAAACACCATCGCTCCAAGGAAGGAAACACAAAATTTATTTGAAGTCCTGAAAGAAGATTCATAAATCTGAATCAACAATAAATGTTCAAAATATGTTTACGTGTATAAGAAAGTTAAAGGATGTTTAAGGATGATGTAAGAATGATTGTGAGTATGTTAACAAGATATTTATGAATGTGGGAGGGTTAAAAGAATATTTAAGGATGCTTAAAAGTGAATTTTCAGAGCAATATACTACCCTACAAAATCTAATATTTAAAACGAAGATCTGTTGTGGTAGATATCACCTTTGGGGGCTTTGTTTTTGATTAAAATTTGAAACTGTTTAAATGTTTAGATACGGTCGGTATAAATAAGGTCAAAAACGGAACATACTGGCTTTAGGGACCGGATAAAATGTTATATCTAGTTTGCTAAATGTTATGCAGGTTTCTCTAGGCTTAATGCTTGCTATTTTACATATAAATTGATGGGACCTCGTTGAATTAATCAGTGTTCAAGCTGAAATAATTCATATTTTATATATTAATGGAAAAAACTAGATGCCACTTGAAAATTTTGAAAAAAACTTTGTCAGAGTAACACAAATTATGTTTTAACAGATTATTGATGGAAAAACATGCGTTAATGGTCATGGTACGATTGCGCACGGCTGGTGTAAATCCCGAAGTAGGAGTGGGACAATTGAGGCTGAGCCTATGGCAAGAAGCGCTTCCTGAGCTACCTCTGCTGCAGGCAGCCAATGATGCAATTGAACTCAGGTTTGTGTTTAATAAACCCTACAAAATACAATTAAAACACAACACAGAGTCAGATGCTGCAAATGCAAGGCTCAGGATGTGGAGTTTACTCCAGAGCACTAAGTCTAAGGATTAAGTGGGGTATGGGAAACAATACCAACGTGGTTCAAACAGAACTGGCAGATATCTCAATTGCCACAAAAGAACTAACCAGAAAAATGAATTTCTGGTAAAAACATAACAAACTGCACTGACAGTAGACAAGCCCTATTAGCCTTGAACAGACAACGTGTTATATCGGGGCTAGTAGGTACTAGAGTGTCACCTCGGCAGATGAAAAAGGTAGAACGTGTCGCGGGACACACGGTAGGAACTTCAGTTCCTTTTAAGCAAAAATTATGTAATACATCTGACGTTATAGATAAACCATTTGCATATTCCTCGGTGGTCGGTAGTAAGCAAACCAGACTCTCACGCGGTAGACCCGGGTTTGATTCCCAGTGAAAAAGTTTTTTTTCATTGTTAATTTTATTTTTAAATAATTATTGTGCCTTATATTAATAACGACAAGTAGACGTTTGAAATATTTAGCAGAATATTCATTATTATAGATAATGGTACGGTACCCTTCATGAGGGAGTCCGACTGGCAACATCTACTTATAACAGCATCGTATATTTAAAAAGGGAAACCGTAGCATTATACAAATTGGACATTCAAGAACTGTACGTTTACCACAAAAAATTAGTGGAAACATAAAATTGAATTGTTAAATTTTTAATTTGAAGTTAAATTACAGTTTATAGAAATTTTGATTTTCTAGATTTTTTCTTAAGTGGGTCGTAGAAAAAATATGCTGTTCGACTCGTGTGGATTGTCCATATCGCACTTGAACGATTGATCACTCCGCCTACGGCGTCGTGCTCAAACCGTACTCGTGCGATATGACCATCATATCCACACTAGTTGCACAAACTACTATTTTCATCAAAATATGCCCTTTTACATTTAAAAACAACCTGCTAAATGTCAAATCAATTTATACATCCATTTTAAAGTTATCGAATTAAAACATTCAAGTTTTCAAAATTTCAACACCCTGTATTTCGAAAAGTAAATGTGCTAGACCCCTTGATCCTCATGTCATTTTGTCCAATTTTACGAGAGGAATCTACATGCAAACGTTGTAATTACCCTTTTAACGTTCGAGATGCTTATACCATTTTTTGCGCGGTCGTATTGAATCTTGAATATCTTGGATAACTCTTATTATTTTGCTATCTATGCATCTTTCTTTCAGGCCTCTCCATACTTTTGTTCTAGGGATTGTGCCGAATGCTTTTTCTAGATCTACGAAAGCTAGATATATATTTTTATTTTGTGGTTGTCTTCTTTCAATTATTTGTTTGATTGTGAAAATAGTAAAGATTTATGAACAAATAATAAATAACAGGTTAAAACCAATACTAGAAACACAATTGTCGGAACCACAGAGTGGATTTAGACCTGGGAGAAGCACTCAAGAAATTCCTAATAAAATAGTTTAAATTTCTTCGAAATGAACGAAATGTCAAAAGTGACATTTATACTTCTCGATCAGTTTAAAATATATTTTGCATTTTGGTGAAATTGTTTTTATGCTATTTATTACTTTTTGAGATCTGAACGGTGAGTAAATCACTTACCGACGTGTTAATCTTAGAAACCAGTAAACACAACCCACCGTCCTGACAACCGATGATATAAGTAAACAAAAAAGATCAATCGCGCAAAAAAAATTATGGCAATAATATTAAAAATTTATCCGAACAAATTCAAGTAGATCACCAGCACTGCGAATACCAGCTTTGCATAGAATTTTAATATAGCATCGGTGGTTCAGTGGTAGAATGCTCGCCTTCCACGCGGGTGGCCCGGGTTCAATTCTCGGCCGAAGCATATGAATCGCTGCTTCGTAAACGAGAGAGAGCACACGCACGCAAGCAAGGCTCATAACGAAGCAACGTAACATAACGTAACGTAACGGTCAGATCTTTTGCGTCGCGACCCCCGGTCGCTCAAACATAACCTGACGTAAAGAACTAAAGTTCCAAAAATATTATTTTGAGGTGGGTTAAAGGGCACGACAGGGGTAAAAGTAATCGCATTGCCGATTCTTTAGCCAGAAAAGCGGCTGGACTAAAAATTTTAGGATCCAGTGTCACCTACGGCCTAACGACTTCGACAATTGCGGAACTAGCCAAACGTTACACCCATGCTCAATCCCTCAAGAGATGGGATGGAACCAAAGGATGCAGTCTTGCCAGGATCACTTTGGGTGACCCTGGGAAGATGGCGTCGAAAAAATATTTGGCGATGACCAGGAAAAACCTACGTTCAACAGTAGGATTTCTGACTGGCCACTTCAACTAAGGAAACACCTTAATACTATGGGGCTAGTGGACACACCTTTATGCAGGATGTGTGAACAGGATGACAGGATGCGAGTGTCCGGAGTTATCGTCTATAAAAGATTGTGTGTTCGGTGAGTCTTGGCCTACACCTGCCGATATAAAGAAGATGTCTCCTAGTGACCTGTCCACCTTCCTGGGAAGGACAGGATGGACGATGACCTAGGTGGACATCTCCTCGGGAGGATGTACAATGGGTCACATGTGGCCTAAGTGCTGTGAGCCTACACTCACCTCCCCTACTTTACATATACAAAACATGTTTGGAAATATCTAATATTATTTTTTTGCTTATAAAAAAAATTTACATTTTTTTTATTATTCCGTTCAACTGTCTTTTAAAGCAGAGAAAAACATTATACGTTTTCGAGATTATGAAACCATCCGACTGGAAATCTCCCGAATAAATATTTTAGAGTGAAACGCGATGACAGAAGAAGCTTTTGTTTTTTTTTCACCATTACCTTTTAAATAAAAGAAACCCAACATGTAACTGTATCATTCATATTTCATAAAGTCGAACATTTTAACAACTTTAACACGTTTGAGTAGCACATGTGGTTGAAAAATATTTCCATACATTTGTATAGAAATCTTTTTCAAAATTATGTAAACCAAAAAAAGGATTTTACAAGGACAAAGCTACACATATTATACAGACATTCATTTCGCATATATGTTTCATCTTTATTCGGCTTTCGACCCTCCAAAAACCAGATTTATAGATATTAATCTGGCCCTTTGCGGTAACTGAAAAGGGAAATCTAGCTTAAAAAAAACATGGCACGTGCCATATGGGAAAAACTCTACTGAAATTTTGATACAAAACTTCGTAAGTTTCTTTCCAACTCGAAAAGGAAATATTTTTATTATTCTATTATTTTTTCGCGATCTTTTGCTTCATTTCTCTCGACTAAATGAATGTGAAAAAGGATTTGGAAAATAAGTTATCGAAACTTCAATTGATAAATAATTATGAATAAAGAATGAATATGATAAAAATGGCTCTAATGGTGTGCAGGAATCTGACAGGAAGAAACTGGGGCTGTAACCCAAAAATCCTAAGCTGGATGTACACTGCCATAGTGAGACCAATTACCACATATGGAGCCATTGCGTGGAGTAGTAAAACTAGCCTATTGACGACGAGACAAAACCCCTCCAAAATTCAAAGACTAGCCTGTATATGTGTTACAGGAGCAATGAGAACATGCCCAACGGCAGCCATGGAAGTGATTCTCAACATCACCCCTCTACATATGGTGGTGGCAAGTGTTGCAAAAAGAACAAGATACAGACTAAGTAGAGAGAGAATCATTAAAAAAAACCACCTCCTCACTTCTTAGAAATCAGACAATCAGACAATCGTTACGGAATTGGGCAACAAGAAGGATTGGGACCCAAATACCATTACCAGACTTGGAAAGAAAGCCATTCAATTGTACACAGACGATTAAAAAGCAATACAAGGAACTGGGCCAGGAACCAAACACTCTGAAAGCTTGGGAAAACCACAAGTATCTTTCAAGCGGAAATCCACGCAATAAGAAAGTGCGCCCAGTTCAATATTGATTAAGGATACAGAAGACAAATGTCGGATATTCAAGCAGCCATTAAAGCACTGAGCTCTTGTGTAATCAGTTCCAAAATGGTGTGAAGGAAATTGAAATAGAAGGAAATGAATTAGCAGATGAACTAGCAAAGAGAGGGACTGAAATACCTTTCTGGGGGCCTGAACCCTTTTGCGAAATCACCCCCAATGTAACATTGGAAGAAATAGGTGAAGCCGAGAAAAAGTGATGATCTGACCATTGGAAAGATCTAGTAGGGCTTATACAATCAAAGACTCTTCTGGGTGACTACAACCTGTTGAGATGAAATGAATGCATAAGTCAAAGTAAAACTGCGCTAAGAGTTTTAACAGGGATTCTAACGGGACATTGTCGCCTGAATGGGCACCTGAAAAAGCTCAAAATAGTGGAAGAAGAAGAATGCAGATTTTGTGGCATGGAAGAAGAAACTTTCATCCACATACTTTCCAACTGCACAGCACTTCACAATCCTAGAGCACACTTTTAGGTCTTAGTGAATGTCACCCCAAAATACATACCTAAATACTTACAAAATTGATAAAAGAATGGTTTAATGTACTCTTTCGTCCTCCGCCCAGTTTGAAATCCTTCCCTTCCTTTAGAAAGGATTTTCTTTGATTTGCGTGTTCGCATTGATGTTAAACATCAACCGAATATGCAAATTAGACACTGAAAGGGTTGTATATATTGTATTTTCAATAGGTATGATGAATTTTAATGTTGGCGTGATACATTTCTAATTCAAATTATACAGGCGTGGAAATGTTTCCTTTATCTATACAAGCTTTATCCTGGATAACTGACTGACAGATCAACGCACAGTCTAAATCGCTGATCGTAGAGACCTGAAACCTGGAGGGTGTGTTCTTTACATGACGTAGACATTTGATGAAAAAATATTTTCTGGAATTCTACCTCCAAGGGGGTGAAAAACGTGGGAAAGTTTGTATGGGACTCATCGCCTAGCGGGGTTAAAAAGGAGTAGAAAGTTAGGTTAGGGGTGATACTTGATTTAATCCTTGAACTCAGTTGGTGCAAAAACTAATAAAAAATCTAATAGAAAAATTGTACGCCACTGTATTTGTAGCGTTTGAGCTACTGGCACGTTCCCGGCTAACAAGCGCTCCCCTGGGCTCAGCTATCTTTCGGGATATCCACATAAGAATCTTCTTTACTTTCGGCTTTATTTCTGCTCACTTGATTATTTTTCAAATATGCACTAGAAAAGACAGAAAATGGCTTTTAGGTCATTCCGTATCCTGCGTTCTATACCGGCACTGAAAAATGAAATACTTCCTTCGCGAGTTCCTACTTAATTTCGGCCCGGATCGGAGGGGTTGAAGTCTTCGGAGGTTTGCTTTTATGTTCGGTCTGTTGATTTTGAAAACTACCTTGTTCAAACTAATCTTACGGAAAATGTACTCGGGAAATATTTAGGAAACGCTCGAATTGAGATACGAAAAATGTAGAATAGATCGCGATCGATATTTAAAAATGAATAGAGTTGATATTATACCCTTCTTGGTGTGCGTTAATGTCCTTCTAACACATTACGTTGGTAGAAATGGGCAGAAAGGCAGGTCTGTGATTAATCCTAATCGCCAAGGCGACGAGGAATTCTGGGATCGATGCCACGAGCTGCAGGTGGATAGACTGCATGCTCAGAAGTAGGCTCATAGAATCAACTCTGATGGGGGAGACAATGGCCGTACGTGCAACCATGGGTTGTCCGCAGGGGGGAGTACTATCCCCGCTGCTGTGGAACCTGGTCATGAACGGGCTCATCAGAACCGTACACAGAGAAGGATTTAACACCATAGGATTTGCAGACAACCTGGTAATTCTATCCCAAGGTAAATACAACAGTACAACCAGAGACAGACTCCAGATGGCTTTAAATGTAGTAACAGGCTGGACTGTAAAAGAAGGGCTACGTATTAGTCCTTCAAAAACACAGATAATTGCGTTCACCAGAAGAAGGAAAAGGGAAGGACTTGACCCTTTAACGCTTCAAGGTGAACCAATACGATTGTTGGATAAAGTAAAATATTTTGGGGTTATCCTAAACCCAGGCTTAACTTGGAACCGACACCTTCAGCACGCGATCAAGAAAGCAGAGGTGACCTTCATGGTTGCCAGACGCACTTACGGCACTAAATGGGGACTTAGACCTAGCATGGTACACTGGCTGTACAAAATGGTTGTCATTTCCAGGCTCACATATGCATCTCTGGTATGGTGGCCGAAGATCAGACATTCCTCTGCTATGCTAAAACTAAGCAAGGTCCAAAGACTTGCATGCATTGGCATTACAGGGGCAATGGTCTACTCCTACAGTGGCGCAGGAGACAATGCTAGACCTTCCTCCGCTACATTGTGTCATAATGTGCGAAGCAAGGGCAGCACTAACCCGACTGGAAAAAGCATCAGACCATGACGTGGCACATGGGAGAGGACACACAGAGATAAGGCATGTGGATGATGACATTTTCAAAATGCTTACAGACCACATGACCACCAGATATATCTTTCTTCGAGATTGTCATCAAAGATCTGAAGGAGCTTGAGGAAGAGAACGCACCACCACTTAGTAGAGCGAATGAACTGATCTTGTATACAGACGGATCAAAAAATGAGCTCGGCTCCGGAGCGGGCATATACAGCAAGACGAGCAAATATGAAGGAATCGTCTCGCTAGGAAAATATGCCTTTGTATTTGAAGCAGAGATCTATGCGATACTTGCATGTGCAAGGGCAAATATTATGAGAGCCTACAACAACAGGCAGATCAGAATCTACAGTGCCCTTAAAGCACTTCGTAGCTATAGGGTGACATTTCGGCTAGTATGGGAATGCGGCGAAGAACTTAGAAGACTGGCGACTCGGAACAGTGTAACACTGGAGTGTGTCCAAGGTCACAAAGGAATCGCAAGCAATGAAAAAGCTGACGAACTCGCAAGAGTAGGATCGTCAACTCTGATGAACGGACCCGAACCTGCTGTGGGCATCCCCAGATGCTTAACGAGGTCATGGTTAAAAGGGTGGGTGAAAGAACAACACAATAATAATCATAGACCTGCCTTTTTTCCATTTCTTCCAACGTAATGTGTTCTGTATCTGTAGAGTAGGGAGGGAGAGTGTAGGCTCACAGCACTTAGGCCACATGTGACCCATTGTACATCCTCCTGAGGAGTTGTCCTCCTAGGTCATCGTCCATCATGTCCTTCCTAGGAAGGTGGACAGTCCATCATGTCCTTCCCAGGAAGGTGGACAGGTCACTAAGAGACATCTCCTTTATATCGGTAGGTGTAGGCCAAGACTCACCGAACACACACTCTCTTATTGACTTAGGACACTCGCATAAGACATGCCTGACAGTTTCATCTTCCTGTTCACACATCCTCCATAGAGGTGTGTCCACTAGCCCCACAGTATGGAGGTGTTTCCATTGTTCGGCTAGTTCCGTAATTGTCGAAGTCGTTAAGCCGTAGGTGTCACTGGGCCCTAAAATGTTTAGTCCAGCCGCTTCCCTGGCTGAAGAATCGGCAATGCGATTACCTCTACTCTTGTAGTGCCCTTTATCTCACCTCAGGATAATATTGTTATCTGCCGAGGCGTTAGCTAAATCTTGGTGGCACTCTAGTACTAGCCCCGATATAACACGTTGTCTGTTCAAGGCTAATAGGGCTTGTCTACTATCAGTGAAGATTGGGAAGAAAGGGCAGGTCTGTGATTAATCCTAATCAAAATATCACAATGATGAACCGTTTAAATGTATTACAAACGTTAACACTAATGTTTGACTAAGAAAGTTCATGTTTAAAATACGCGTAAACGCGATCTATCAATCTGGAGAAATTACAACATTCAAAATAGGATGCAGACGTACCTTCCGAAGCGCAAATGTGTCTTACGTCCTTTTCTAATGTCCCACTACAAAATTTATAGCTTATTTCAGAAGTGGGATTTATTTTTTCGACTTGTAAATATTTGTATCTGTGTACGCCACTGATATAACCGTTAAATAGTATCAACTGTAAAAATGAAGCTAACCCTAATTATGTTCAACGCAGCCTAGCTATTACAACAAAGGCCATTCTGATTCCAAACTGATAATCACCATCTACGAAAATAGGATGACCTTATTTGCCACATATATACGGAACGGTTCGTTTCACATATTGCACGCTTTACGCCCCTTACCCGAATAAATTTCCACAACAATCTTCCATTTCCGATTCATTGTAGCACCAACGTTGGAATGGAATTATTTTTGTTTTTCGAGTTTCACAAACCGTGTTAAAATCTCGGATATTATAGTGCATTCAATACCCTACTTGGTGTGCGTCATCGTTTGTGACGTATATCCGGGTTTTAGGTATGTCATTTATTTATTTTGACATATATCTAACCTTAAATTTGATCAATAAAGTCATCAGGATCGTATTCAGCTAAATTCGAAAAGGTTATGAAATTAATAATTACCTGTACGATCCAATGTTATGGATCTCTTCTTCGAGAGCTCTTATGAAGAGAGTTAAGTCTTAGGACTGTACAATTTACCCAAAAATCCTGTTTGAAATTGGGTTTCAATTTAGAGGTTGCCAAATTAGCGACAATACAAAAAAAAGGACCGGTAAACGAATAGAGATTTACTCACCTCAGCAGATATCTCGTCGACACACACCCGCAGAGAGCTCTCTCCAACGCAGCTTCAAGTACCATCACTTGCAGTCTATTTTTTATAACGCAAAGAACTCACAGGTGAATATAAAAAAATTATAAAAACTGACTCGTGTTCAATTAAGTGCTGTCGATGGAATGAATCGTAAAATTGTTGTAAATCTCTAGCATAAAATAACCACACGACAACAAAAGCTTGTTGTTTGGGTTGTCAACCTCGCAGGAAAATAATTAAAATTAAAACTTAAGCGGATTCCAACATTACTAGCTTCTTTTTCTAACTGAAAATACTTGAAAACTTTCAAAATGCTGATGTTTTTCCATGTATTTGGGCATATTTTTGTATTATTTAAATAAATATAACAATAAGATTAATGTTCACTTTTCATAAATAATAATTGACCGTAAACAACAAAGTACAGACACAGAATACACCATCCCAAGAAGAAGCGAAGCTTTTGCTATTTTACAATTCATTTTCTGAGTGCGCATGTCTGACAGTTGCCATTTTGCCATTTTATTGTTATCGCCATTGTTTACCAAAGAATTTTATTTATTGTAAGCTTTTTGATTATTTACATATTTTTTTGTGTTTTGAACGATAAAATTTGTTTACAAAATTACATCCATTAGTTATGGCGCCAAAAACTTGTGCAATTCATTTCTGTCGTTCAAGTGATGGATGAATAATTGAAAAACACAACAAAACTTCGATATCTATGGAGAAAAGTTTACTGTCGCTTCTTTTTTTTAACTTCATTGTCACAGATATCAGTGTGGTGAAGTGTAACTTTTAAATATATAAATAATAAAAATGTTATATTCAAGCACCATACTTATTGTAATTTTTTATCATCATTTACTGAAATTCTTTCTATTGTAAACTGATATTATAAACACAGTATAGAAACGAACCAGTAGTAAAACTCTTATAAATTTCATTCATATATTGCCAGAGCTTTTGATGACCTTAAACGGATCGCTTTACGATTCATTTTACCATAGGCGTAGGTGGCATAAGTTTTGAAAATATTTGAACGTGTTAAATGTTTTTTCTTAAATATTGTAGAACAGTTCACTGATGAGTGAATAAAACAATAGTCTTATACAAAATATTTATTGGTTTTTCCATATTACAATCTTCATTTTGTTATGATTTTTAAAATTTTTATTGACAAATAATGTGTAATATAGTCGTACCCTGAAAAAAAATTTTATTAAATATTTTATTGGAAAATCAACACAAGGATGATCAAACTCTGTTGTTTGACTAATATTTATAAGTGATTCAACAATATTATCTCCCGTAGCAACTTTCTCAAAATTCATTTGGAATAATGTTTCTAATAATAAGATTGTTACCTGCTTGATCGAGGTAGACTTTACTCTGGGTTCAAAAAATAAAAAAACAACAATATGATAAAAGGTTGGTTTAATATAATAAATTATTTAGGAGTGGCTGGATGATTACAACAAAAATTAAACTATCTAGAGTAGCAACGCTAAAAACTCCCTGAAGGTAGTTCCTATGTACCTATAGTGAAGTCTGAAGTTGACCTCGTGTTTCGCTAGTAGGTTATGGCTGACCCTACCATAAAAGTTGAAAATTATAAATTATCCACTCGAACCTTAGGGGTGGGTGGATACAAACTATTACTAAATCAATACCTTGGTATGCATACGTTGGTTTACAAACTCTAGTGACTAGACTATTCTTAATACTTAATCTACCATCAAAATTATCTTCCACAGAGGGTAGGAACAAAAAAAGGAAAGATTGAACTTCCTCAGTAAGTCTGATTATATCCTCCAACACTGTCTACTCCAACTAGCGGATTCCTTAAGAAAGTAAAATATGCAGGTTACCTGTTGTGAATCAAGTAGTAAGTGTCCCTACTAGAGGACCGATGTAGATGTTACCTCAGTTGGGTGGAAACCTTATTCTACAACTTGATCTTAAGGGCTCATACAGATGTAGGTAAAGGTGAGGGTATGGTTGATCATTTACAGTAGTCCACCAATGTAGAGATGGATAAAGGTGGTTTGGTTACAGCACAGATGAAGAACAGAAAAGATAAAAACTAAGTATACGAGTAAGAGACCTGAAAGGAAATTTGGGTAAGTACTTTGCTTAATAAATGTTAAGAGGATTGAGTATCCTAGTACTGATAACTAAACTCACCGTAGATGTCAGGTGGCCTCAAAGTGGTTTTGTCTACAAATATGAAGACAGGAACTTAAGAAGAGCCGAAAATTTAATATCCACTAAGACAGAGTGGTAGAGTTCCAGCAGGATCACTCTAATAAAATTTACGCTCACTTAATAAGTATTTTATTCTTAAAATCAGCCAAACTGCTATTCCATGTGGTCTTTCAACAATCTCACAAGGACCAAAAAAAACTAAATCCTGTCTACGTATCGATGATGGTCTTCCAAAAAAAAAGGTTTGTTCTTTTATTTAACTATTTATTAGCCAAGCACTTAAACAAGGATAACCTCTGATGACAGAACTTGTACGGAGAAAACTATTAATTAATAACACAGGTCAATGATCTTTTCTCAGTAGATCTATGAGTGGAAGGGTTAACTTATGATTTATAATCACATTAAGATGATTGATTTCCAGGATTGACAGATGTGACAAGATTGTCATCAGCCCAATTTGGTACACTATGTAAACAAAACAGCCTTTAGGCTTTTCAACTTATCAAATTAATATCCTGATCTGGTGATCATCATATTTGATTAAAATAAATAAAAATAGATATAAATGGATGGATTTCTTATTTTAAGGTACCCTTCAGAGAGATGTGTAAAAAGAGTAAAAGGATTCCTGAGACCTTAATTGTTCTAGTCATAAAACAGACGGTATGCACAGAGCTCATTTTTGGATGTTCGAAAAAGAGATCCGAATAATCCTTTGTCCCGTAACAAGATATATTGTACAAAATTTTCATGCGGCATATTCAAGTTTCCAAAAGTATCCTTATTCGTATTTTCATAAGCTCGAAGGTAACAGTATAAAGACGAATCGTCTAAATTCTGATACGCTTGTGAATACGTCTCACATACGCTGCATGTATGAATTTCCGGAAATTTTTTAATTAAATAACCACAAAAGTAGCGAACAAAATTCTTTTCCAATAAATCATTTGTCTGAAAGTCTTTAGGCATTGCAGTATTTGATGAAAGAAATATTGTTGGAATAGCCTTTTTTAAAGAAGTTTTCTTTTATGAGGTTGCATAATTATGTCTGGTTCAAAATGAGTACCACATAAACGATGACTACTATTGTATAGAGTTTCTATTTTTGGCATCAAGTCAGGCCTATCGCAAGCTTCGAGCCAAATTTTAGCTCTGAAACAAAAACAACAAATTAAATCAATGCGTGAAACTGAGGCTCATAAATGTAATATGACGATCAAATAATAAAGTATTATACTTTTCGTATGAAGATACAAACAGTTTCTCACTTTTCTGAATCTTTTGGAGAACGGTAAAAATTTTCATCACAATTATAATATTTATTGTTACATCCACGATGCAACACAGCATTGGCTGCCGGATGAGATACTCATCCGAACGACGTTGTAGTCACAGATAGCTCGGCAGTGTAGTCACGAGATAACATACTGGTTCGTTCCTATACTGTGTTATAAATATATAATCTATTATTATTGTATTGATTTTTAGACTCACCCTATCCTACATATTTATAGTGCTACATAAAAACATACTTACACATATAATTTCGATAACAATATAGAAAATAAGAATCATTTGGTTAAACAATAGCTCATTGTTTTTAATAATGGATGGTACCTACTCCAAAAACAGAAGCTTAAGCTTATATTTATATATTTTTCACAATATTTGTTAAGCTGTTAAATTAACTTGAACAATTCATAAATTGCGTTGAACAATTAAAACTCACGCAACAAGTCATAAAAATAAACAATTATTATTTGAGATTCTTTGGTTTCATTTTTTTGCGTGTTAGTTAACATTTAATTTACATTTTTTGAACAATTTTCTTAGTGTAACTTGATCCGTTATCTGTCAACGTCAGTTTGAAGGCCACGAAATTTTGCCCCCAAAACATCAAAGGATTTACGCCGGCTTTCGTTTCTTGTTTGGCTGGTGTATTCTGTGGTACAAACTTGGCGAGAACTGTCAGTGGGACATTAGTAAGGGTGTAAGTCACATTGCCGCTTCGAAAGGCACATCTGCATCCTATTTTGAATAGTATAATTTCTCCATATAGATATAAATTTGGAACTAGGATAGAGAAAAGCAGGTTGGCCTTAATAAGGAAGGAATTTATGCCTTGTACCCTTGTAACCATCTCTGTAATACACTGCAGGATAATTGTCCTCAAATACTTGGAGCCTTAAAAGAGACACACAAATAATCCTGCACTCCTATTTACTGAAGAGAGCGTTGGAATAGTTGGGAGAGGGGTGGTTATAGTAAGAAACATACAGATTGTGAAAAGTCTATTCGAGCCATGCGATTTAGACAAGTGCGACAAGGAAAATATGAGAAAAACACTTGAAAAAGAGGGAAGAATAATTGTGCGCAGTCAGCTGTTACCAAATGTATTTATCTGTAAAAGTTATTCCCAATTTTTGTCGGCAACAATGTTAACTACCAATAATTGTTAAATCGAAAGCAGTGTATAGATTTTATTTATCGCAGATTGTAATTTGTCCATTTATTTTCTTGTACTATGTTATTTTATTCTTATTTGTATTGATCTCAATTATGTTTCAAAAGTCAAAAATATTTCAGCTGGAACTGAAAACACGCCCAACGCTGACTGCGAACAATTATTGTTTCTCTCTCTCTTTCAAGTAGGTTTGCTCATATTTTCCTTGTCGTACTTCTGTAAATCGTATGGCTCGAATACACTTTTCGCCATCTGTATATTACGTCTAATTCAAGTGGTTTCCAATAGATGGTGTTGTTTATATTTTAGAAAGATTTGCTACGTAGGCTTTCCGTTGGGAAAACCAAAAAGGAACAAGCCCTACGAAATCAAATTTTTCTCCTTAAATATTAACCCCCGGGGAAGGGTTTTCCTTTTTTTTGTACGTCAGCAGTTGGCCCTAGAATATACATATTAAAAATTCCTGGAGCGTATTAAACGAATGAAACTATGCTTGTGTATTTTGTAATTTATACGTACGCAGCAAGCTTCTAATGTTTTAGTAAATATATAATGTATATTCGAGGTAAATATGGAAATATAATGGGAAGGGAGACTAGAATTAAGCAGGTCGAAGAGACTTGATGACAAAGTGAACATTTAGGGTGAAGGTAACGACTTGTCGACACGTTTTGTTGTTCAAATTAATAAATTTACCGCTAGCGACCATATTTTGTGGGGTTTGACTGTTGGAGTGTAATAAAAATTAAACTCGATTTGGACTTGGTAATGGAGCTTAAACTTTACCATCAATAATTGATGATTTTTTGAGTTTAAAGCTTCTGTATTTTCAAGAATCAGTTATTGTTTCTATTTTATTCAATCAAAATAACGTGTCGTGTCGCTAACCTGCTTATTGCTCGGATTTATGGACTCAAAACCCACTGGAATATGTAAAATGACTAGAAGACTAGAACGTTCTATCTATCATATTAGTCGAGTTATGAGCATATTTAGTTTTGAAAAGTGGATTTTCGAAAATTTCATCCTCCATTTGGAGGAGAAAAAATGATTTTATACAAAAACAGACTGTGGCAGTCCATGTTTCGTCCCAAAAAACCCCTTTAGACGAATTTTGAGCATTTCTTATGTCGAAACAATATTTTTGTCGAAAATTTTAAAGCAAGGGGTAGGTATGGAAATATTTAATGTAAGCTGGTTTCCACTAACTTCCTTATAGCTCGGATTTATGGACTGGAATATGTAAAATTTTCCGCTGAATCTATTGGTGAAGACTAGAACGTTCTATCTATCATATTAGTCGAGTTATGAGCATCTTTAGTTTTGAAAAGTGGATTTTCGAAAATCTCATGACTCCATTTGGAGGAGAAAAAATGATTTTATACAAAAACAGA
>CAJUYG010001135.1:31893-56395 GCA_910591675.1 Galerucella calmariensis
TTTGGAGGAGAAAAAATGATTTTATACAAAAACAGACTGTGGCAGTCAATTTTTCGTCCCAAAAAACCCCTCAAGACGAATAAAAATTTTCTGTATCGAAGATTCACCTAAAAATAGTTTTCCAAAATTTTCTTTTCTCCACTAAATATTGTATTTCATGGAACTATGGGATAGTTTCCGCTAGTCTGTATTGTAATGTTAGCCAAAACAGCTTATTTAAGTTGGAGATATATATGCCGATGGGGAGTGTTTGATTAAATTGCTAAAGTAGACAATTCCAAAGCAAATTGATGATTATCTTCGAACGGGGAGCTGTTCTCTCATCACCTCACGCTTCGGTATACTCCTAGTGTATTTCATTTATTTTCTGAAAGAGAGATTGCGGTTTTCATTACGAAGTTTGATTACTTTTTTGGCTCTAAGTCTTATTTGAAAAAATATATTAAAAAAAATAAGTCGATCTACTTGAGAATATTTCATAAATATTATACAGAATGTCCGGGAACTGTTCTGCTTAACGCAAACTAGGAAGTGATAAAACGAGGATGTATTGATATCTAGTTAGCCTGGACCAGTTCCATGCATAAACAAAATATTGCGTTGCCATAGCAACGAACAATAACTCTTTAGAAGTGTCAGTGTGAAGTTGGACGTCAAAAAATTAAACAAGAGTTACGCAATAAATTAAAAGAAAAACAATGTCCGCCGAAATTGTGAAAATCGAAAAATTGGAGTATCGAGCCATTATCAAGTACCTTAATACCTTTGGTGATCAATGGCCTTCGTCCTCTCCAAGACCTAGGAAGTTTCGTGTCCAAAAATCTGCTGAGAAGGTTCTTGCTTCAGTTTTTTGGGATTGTTTTTTTGTATAAGGGTAGAACAATAACCGGAGATTACTATTTGACATTACTGACCACTCTACGGGAAAACAATTCAAGAGAAAAGACGCGGAAAGCTATCCACAGGTGTTTTGTGTTTGCAGGACAACGCCCCTGCACACAAATCTCATGTTGCCATGCAAAAAATTCGTGATTTAGGGTTTGAATTACTAGATTCGCCAGATTTGGCTACGTCCGACTATCATCTCTTTCCTCAACTGAAAAAAAGTTTAAAAGGTCGTAAATTCTCTTCCAATGAGGAGGTAATAAAAGCTGTGGAGGTCTGGTTTGCAAAGCAAGAGGAAACATTTTTTTTGAAAGGTCTAGAGACGTTGCAGGTTCGCTGTAATAAATGTATCCAACTATAAGAGGAGAGTTCGTTGAGTAATCAAATATTTTGACATTTAAGTTTTGTTTGGTTCTATAGTTGGCTAAGAATTTTTCATTATACATAATGTAACACACAGAAATTTAATACTAATATTTACGCAAGACCGTTGAGGAAGTAACAAAGGTGCCAAGTGCCAGGACTACTCATTTCTGTAATCTGTAAGCAATATGGAAAATACTTTCAGCAAGAGATCGGTTATTTTCGTCGTCATAACTCGTATTCTAGTATGTCGTGTCGTGATTTCAATTTGTTGTATTCGGTAAACTAAAGCTTTATTCAGGTTTTTGTTTCTGTAAACCAATCTGGAATTGCGTACTTTATAAAGTCCTGAGAACTATTTCCGGACCGTTTAATATTGATCAAAGTTTGAAAAAACCCGAACATCCCGCATTGTCTATAGAACTGAACTAACCCAATTAAATTGACAATTGACGATAACTCTTCATATTATGATCCTGTAAGACTTCCGGTATTATAAGATTATTGATCACTTCCAGAAAAACATCGTCTTCACTTGATAATGATGAACTATGTTCAAATATTCCCATAAAATCAATAGCATCCATTTGGTAAATATTAAATTTAAAAAGTAAAATTCCAAAAAAACAACACACAATAAACAAACCTCTGCGAATTTTCAAAATAGCTCCCACCTTTCTCCTTTTTTCAAATGATTAGAGCTTGCGTAATATTCCAGTAAATAAAGGAAAAAAGTTAACATTAATTACGCCCTATTTTCATCTTCCGGTTGGAAGTTGCATTTGGTACCACATTAAACATGAGACAAAGTTCTGCATAAAAACGCGTGCGAGGTCGGAGAAAATGGCCCCAAAAGACCAGAAAAATAGGTTTTCAGTCAATATCTCCTAAAATATGGTAGTTAGAGATTTTTGGTTCAGATAAAAATTAAAGTTCAGTTAATTTTCTACGAAAATGGTCCTTATGATTTTTCTCGAAAATTTGACCGGTGTCGAGAAAAACGGCACCAAGCGCACCTCGAATAATGAGCTTCTGTGCTGTATGCCGGAGAGCACAGTTCGTGTATTTACACATCAGCGGGGGGACAAATTATTCAATAACCTTGTGAAAATGCCTATTTTCTCATGATTCAAAATTCATGTGAAAGAGGAAATCTGCTGCTATCATACCCTGACAATTGAGTCACGCTTGACTCTTTTAGCCATATCGGAACACGGGTCACACTTTCTGCTCCCGGGCAATTTTGACCTCGCCAGGAATTTGTTCCTATTTTTTTTTGTATTGCACTTATTTACTCAAAATTTTCTTGATTATGGGTCCTCATAAGGTCCTTTGTCATTCCTGGAATTTGTATACCCTAATTTTTTTTAATTTTCATTTAATCGTTGTTTATTGAATCCCAAATTTTTGCTGTTTTTGGATCGCGGAGAAATTTTGTGAACAACCATCAATTAAAAATTTATACATGATCCGATTGGTCTCTATGATACATCATTTGAAAGCTAAGAATGTCTACCTTTCGATTGTGCGCAATTACTTTTTTTGACGAAGTCGTCCATTTTTCAATAAAATTAGAAAACGCGGGCTCAATGAAAAAACGCACTTTTTTTTGGTGGTTTTTTTCTCCCTGCTCTTTATTTCTAACATTTTAACACCTTAACTAGTGTAATGGGGGAATTCCCACCTTTCCATAGATGTATATAAGTCATACCTTTGATACCCCGGGTAAAAACCAGTATATCTAAATGTATACGCTATAATTTATTACTTTCGTTCCTCCGTCGTTCGCCGCGCGTGTGCTCTACGTGGCGCTCGTGTCGTTTGCTCATCTATTTGTGGTTCGTGTTAGTCACGCCAGTGTTCGAATTATAAAGACAGCGATAATATGTTATCCCAAGAGGTAGAATTAGAGGAAACTGTAGACTCAGACTCAGACCCACTAAACGAGTCAACTTTCACTAGAAAGAAACCTGGCATTTTGTTTACTTCCAAATCTCTTTGTGAAGTAGCTCCTGACACTTCAAATAGGTTGCTAAGCCTCGGCTTGCGCCTCGACAATCTTCACAGTTGTCCGAGAACGTTAGGCTTTTCCTACTCGGTTTCCTACTATTTTTCTTATCAACTTTACTTTAGATACAAAACGGTCTCAAACTTAGGCTACAAGTTAACGAAACATGACAGTTAAGTTTGACATTTGAAAACCTAATAATTAGTCAACAAGCAACCGATGTAATTCGTATAATCTAATAAAGTTCATTATTCGACTCGGTGGAATTAGGTAAGATTAAAGAGGAATTTCTGTACATATGCGTCGACATACGTAGGTATATATCTCTTCATCCAAAAGTTATACCAAACAATATTAGATTAAGGAAGTTTCAACTCGGAACTTCTACTCGACAAACTAATTCAATGTTGATAACATTAGGATGTTATGGGCTGCCACTAACGTTATAGTTTCTAAACTTAAGTTACAGCAAGATCTGCAGGTGTACTTATAGAATGGAATATTATATGAGTAGCAACTACTTAGGGGAAATCGATATATGCGAAGTTAAAAAGGTAAAAGTTAAAAATGATATCATGGAGAGCGTGTAAAAAATGTGTCTTCATTCAATTGTAACAAAAACTATAGTTTGGCAAGTAAGTGGCGAGGAAACATGGCGCATATCTGTCATAAACGTACAAACGGCGTACGGTACCTATTTTACCAAGTAAAACTGAAAATACAAAGGTCACTGACAATACCAACGCCACTGGATAAATCAATATCAGTCAATTGACGAAATGAGAGTGAAGAACACACGCACGCGCTTGCCAATAAGAAGTTAGCTGATCAGGCCTTTCGACAAAAAACACCAATGAAAAAATTCGAAGGGTGTGGTAATTACGGTTTTCGTACAACGCTGCCAGAGCTTGAAGAAGCCCATAACAAATTTGGAAAAGTGCTCATCTTTTAATAGGAGAGTCACCGAATATGGAATGGTATCCTAATATGGAATGCCTTCATTTCTCTAAAACTATAAGTATGAAACGCAACACTCGACCATCTTCTGTTTCATTCGGTCTAGTTAACTATCGCACCCACACCATCGAGTCAGTTGCGCGGATGCTTCTAGTGTGGCAGGCGTGTTTTGTTTTGTTGTCGTGCAGAAAATTTTGAAGGTAAGTAATAAACGAGTATTTCCCGCTGTTATGTTTGTTTACGTGAGTGTTATACTATTTAGTATATAAACATAATACCGATATACTAAATAGTATAACACTTACTTAAGCAAACATAACAGCTGGTAATACTCGTTTATTACTTACCTTTAAAATTTTCTGCACGACAACAAAACAAAACACGCCTGCCACACGTGAAGCATTCGCGCAACTGACTCGATAGTGTGGGTGCGATAGTTAGTAGACCGAATGAAACAGAAGATGGTCGAGTGCTGCGTATCATACTTATAGTCCTAGAGGAATGAAGGCATTCCATATTAGGATACTATTCCATATTTTGTGACTTTCCTCTATCCTTTTTTCTTCAGTCAAAATTGCATAAGTCTGTCTTATTAATCTTACGGATTTTATTTGGAAGTTATTGAACGCAATGAAAAAAAAACGGTGAGTATGTCTTTGTTGAATCGTACGACCCGCATGATAAGACTGCATTTGACTGTAGTATCTTTTTAACATAAATCCAATATCCAATTAAATATCAGCACTCTGGCAACATCGCTTACAATTTACTGCATAATATTAGTCCTTGTTAAAAAATATTTCTAATTATTCCATGATTTATATTAATCGTAAAAGTTTTTATTGGTCTTCAACGTCGTTAGGTGAATAAATATATTTCCAAGCGATATATACTTACGTTATTCAAATAATGCCAGTTAAAGTTCGATAAGCTCACCCATTTCGCGAATCATTTATTTTCATTGTTTTAGAGACGGTCGGAGATGAAACCGACTCGAAAAAGCAGTTAGTTTCAATCTGGACAGTTTCACAATAACCCCCGAGCATCGATCAAGTCACTCAAAGCGGGATTTTTACTAATAAAAGTCGAGATTTTGATAAATATACTTTTTAGACATTTTTACATTTATCAACATTGTTTTGTCACTAAGAATAACATTAACAATGTTGACGGTTACAATTTCTAACCTTAAAATACACCGCGCTGTTGGTGTAACTCTCAAGATGCTGCAGTTGTCCCTTAAACGTTAATATGAGTCATTCATCAGTGCCTTTATTTCACCGTCTACTTGAATTTTATTTACAAACGTTTTCCTTTTCATTTTACAACAGTGCTAGAGAAATTTCTAGGAGAAAAGCTCAAAGAAAATACATACAAGTACAAATTACAAATTATGTAAAGTATTATCACAGTTTCCTGTAATATGGGATCCAAATGCCATTACCAGACTTGGAAAGAATGCCATTTAATGTTACACAGACGGCCCAAACGCAATAGAAGGAACTGGGCCAGGAACCAAACACTCTGAAAGCTTGGGAAAAACCCCAAGTATCTTTCAAGCGGAGATCCACGCCATGAGAAAGTGCGCCCAGCTCAATATTGATAAAGGATACAGAAGACAAAGGATTATAATAATATCGGATAGTCAAGCAGTTATTAAAAACATGCATAAACTGATACATTTATTTTTAATACATTGAAATAAATGCTCAAAATGTTCTCCACCTAGTTATTGGCAATAGCACAGTCTCCTATAGAACTCCTCCTTAACTTTGTTTAAACTTTGAGGTGAAATATTCCGTATTTCTGTAGTTATCCTGTCTTTGAGGTCTACAATGCTAGTTGGTTGTGTTCTTGAGATAACCTCACAGAAAAAAATCTAACGGCGTACCTCTTCGTCCAATCCATTTGTTGGGGAAGATTCCATCTAAATAAGTTCTTACTATTAAAGCATAATGGGGTGCTGTCCCGTCTTGCTGGAACCAAACATTTTCATTCGATAAGCTAGGATCTATTGCGTTGGGATATAAGTTTGCCAACGCAGAAATAACTTCATTTCTAAGCATATTTAAATTTTTTCAGCTGCCAAATTTCCATCTATAAATATAGGACCAATAATATGGTCGCCTATGATACCGGCCCAAACGTTCACCTTTCGAGGGTACTGAGTATGTGTCTCACGCATCCAATAAGGATTCTCTGCTGACCAATATCTACAGTTCTGTCGGTTTACCTCTTCATTCAATGTGAGTGTTGATTCGTCAGAAAAAAGAATGGTACCAAGAGCTATCTCATTTCTGTTCAGCTTTTTCATCTATCTTTCGCAGAAATCCATTTTACGATCTGGATCGTCTTCTGATAACTCCTGCACTAAAGTTAATTTGTAGGGATGAAGTTTTTCTTTATGAAGACATCTTAGAACAGTTGTATGACTAACATTATTTTCACGGGCAATTTGACGTGCACTTGAAGTTGGATTCTCTTCGACACTTTACAAAATATCCACTTTCACATCATCTTCAACGAAGTGTGGTTTTCTTTTCAATGGTTTGACATGTCCATTGTCCAAGTTCCCTGATTTGTGCATGAATTTTGGACACAGTACTTTGTGAAATATTGGGAAATACGGGATACCTGTGATTAAATAAGTTTGCCACTTCAACTTGACTTCTGCAGTTATCCCCGTACCCGATCATCATTAAAATCTCAATTCGGTGAGTCTCAGTTGAATATTTCATTGTTATGTCGACAAGGAAAGAGTGTTTGACAAAGATTTTACTTTTTCAGTATAAACTGTCAACACATCAACAACTGACAGATTTGAAAACAATCCACATTATTTGCCGATTTAAAACAATCCACATTATTTACCGATTTTGTCTAATTATTGGCGTTTTTAGGCAATTTTTAGGTATTTATGATAAAATTCATGGGCGTAGCAGGTTTTGTTTAATATACAAATACGTCTAATAATTAGTTAGCTTAGATTTTTGATAAATCCATATTTAGATAATTTAAAAAAGTACCAATATTTCAAGTGTAATACATTATTAATTTAAAATTTCACCCTGTATAATTCATAATTTACCATACATTATTTAGTTTGTTGGAATTGGTTCATTAAGAGGATTTCAAAAATATGCAAATAAAAACAACACCGACTATGGCATGCTTGCGTGGGCTTTTGAACATAATTTCTTTATTAAACTCATATTTTGTTAATTGTACCAAATATTTCCATGATAATAAATAATAATAATGAAGTTTGTTTTACTAACATGTGCATTTAAAAAAAAAAAATTTACTTTACCGCCCGCGGGCGGTAAAGATACACTTTTCGCCCGCTAAACGTATTTATAATCTGGACTTTTTCGCCCGGTCGTGCATAAAGAATTTTATTCCATAGTGGTTTCCACACTGTATATTCCTGTGATATTGTCTGATTTATTAAAGCGCATTACCAATAGATATCGAAGAATAATAATTATTCGAATTTTGGTTTACCTTTGAAGGTGAAGATGTCGCTATTGTCACACTTTTACACTTCCGTTACTGGAAGACATGTATTGGTTGTGAATTTAGTTTCTTTTTTAGTCCGTCATTAAGCTCTTAGAGCTCGCGAACGGAGAACATATACCTTGTACTGATGAAGCGCAAATACGCCGAAACCGGTCTACAAATTATGTTGTCCCGTCTAATTGCAAACCATAAGGTTGGTTTTAAATATCTTGTAGATATACCAACCCCGTTCGACTTTGAAGTGTAAATCAATATCCGTCGGGGACAATAGCCCGGGAAGTACTTGTTGCTTCTTAGTTGAACAATGTTTTTGATAAATATTTTTCGAAAACTTATAAAGCGTTAGAAAAATTATTTCCTTCGTAGAACGCCTCTGAATTTGAAAAAAAAAGTGTGTCAAAATTCACCTTCAAAGCGAGAGAACGTTTTATCTCGCAAAACGTCTCTCTGGTTCTCGCGTAGGTCTGTTTCGGAGGTTGATTAGTAGGATGAAGAGTTAGATTAGTGCGGTGTGGAGTTAGAGTTAATTATAAACCCACCTGGCACTTGGATAGTTGAGGAGTTTACAAAGTTGAGTACGGAAATTCGAAAGTTGAAGGTTTGTGACGAAATAAATGGGAGACGACATTTTAAAAAGATCGGACTTTGTTATTCAACAATTAAATGTATTTATTTGCATAAACTTGATGACCCGACTAGCGTTGTTTTGTCTTGAGCTCCTCCCAAATGGCTGGAAAGAATTTGATGAAATTTCTTGTGTATTCAAGTAGATTCGAGAATGGTTCAGATTCAGAATTGGTCCCGTTAGGTGGCGCTGCAATCGGGTTCGATTGGAAGAGGAAAGAGGAAGTCAAATGCAGTCTTATCATGCGGGTCATACGATTCAACAAAGACATACTCAACGTTTTTGTTTTCTTTTATTGCGTTTAATCATGACTTCCAAATAAAATCCGTAAGATGAATAAGACAGATTTATGCAATTTCGACGGGAGAAAAAAGGAATGTATTTAGTTTTCAGCGATTCTAAAAAGTCTTTCACCAGTGAAGTTTTTATTTAAATGTCTGTTATGTCCCTTTGACAATTCAAAGTGACAATATGAATATAATAAGAAGCAATTTTCCGGTATTTTTCATCTTTAAGCAAAAAAAAATGGTACTTAATCTGATAGATTATATCGAGAATGAATGAAAAAGTAGAAATTCGTCAACCAGTGTGCAGGAAACATCAACCATCATCATTTCCTCCGGGTATATTTGTTATCTCACATTTTGGTAACCTGTGTGTCTTCTGATTTAATACATATGGTTAGTGACCTTTGAACCCGCACTATACAGTGCTATTCAAAAGTCCCCTCTCCCCTCGTATCTTTTGAACGGCTACACTCTCATTAATAAAATTTGGAAGGTGATAATAGAGTGTTGTAAACTTCTCTACGAATGGTAACAGGTGACGTAATAGTAATAGATGTGTAATAGTATTCGAAATGTGCTCCGTCTACTTCCTGACAGTAATACATCCTATTAGTAAACTCTTGTCGTACTCGTTCGAATGTGTCAGCAGAAATTGCATTGCATTCTTCAATAATTCTTCCTTTCAAAACGCCAATGCTATCTGGTCCCGTAGTATAAACCTTTGATTTCATGTACCCCCATAGAAAAAAATCTAATGGTGTCAGATCTGGTGACTGAGGTGGCCATTCTATAGGACCTCGCCGGCCGATCAATCTACCTAGATATTCTTCATCCAGGTAACGTCTTACTGCACCATAAAAATGTGCAAGAGCACCATCTTGTTGAAATGTTATTTCCAGATGGCCGAATTCATCTGGATTATCTTCCAGAATTTCAAGAATTAACGGCTCAACTGCATTTTGTAACATCTCCAGATACACTTCACCGCTTAAATTTGAATTTAGGAAGACAGGACCAACTATGTGGTTTCCCAAAATACCTGCCCAAACATTGACTTTTTCTGGAAATTGGGTATGTTGTTTACGAAAGGTGTGAGGATTTGTGTCACTCCAATATCTTACATTTTGTGTATTCACATTTCCATTTAGGCAAAAAGTACTTTCGCCACTAAAACAAATTGTTTTTGTGTAATGTGGGTTTTGACTAATTTTATTTGTCATACATTCACAGAATTCGAGTCTTCTATCGGGGTCGTCATCCGAAAGGTGGTGCACCATTTTTAACACCAACACTCTCTGTACTGTACTTTTACTAACTTCATAGATAGACGCAACTTTAGTTGAAGAGGAAGTAGGGTTTACTATCATTTCAGCAACTATATCAATTTTTTCATCATCACTAAATGTTGGTCTACCAGATCGTTTGGCATCTTGAACACTACCTGTTGCTTCAAACTTGTGAAGGAGCTCCCTCAAATAAGTTCTCGAGATAGGGCGATCTGGGTATCTTTCATCAAATAAACGTTCCGCTCCATGGAGATTCTTTCTAGATTCACCAATTATTAAGATAGCTGCTACTTTTTCGGCTTGAGTACGTACCATTTTGCCTATGTAAACTCTTAAACGTCTCGTTAAACAATAATAAAATTAAAAATATTTAAGCTATTTAGAAAAACTTTGCAAAGCAACAAATACTATCAAATTAGAAACGTCAATTTTTTTGACAACTAATCAGAGGCGGACTGAAAAATCTTCAATATTTAAATGTGATATAATAATTTTGGTATTTATTTAATTTATCCGTCAAAATTAGTTTGAACCCAAACAAAATTAATATGGCTATATAGCCAATTTCAATGCCCTTCAAACGAGATATCACTTGCCATAAGGTCCTATTTAAAATGATTGGCCAGAGTGGCACTGTAACATCAGCTATTACTATTACGTCACCTGTTACCATTCGTAGAGAAGTTTACAATACTTTATTTCCACCCTCCAAATTTTATTAATGTAAGTGTAGCCATTCAAAAGATACGAGAGGGGAGGGCACTTTTGAATAGATCTGTATGTTGACTCAACAGATCAACGTCTATCGGGTACCTACTCTAATTTATTTATAATTATCTCAAGAAAATTCCCCAGCTCAAATATTTTCCCTAAAGTGTGCTCGTTTATTTTCAATCATGACGCCTATAAAATTCTGCTAGAATGAGTTTAACGTGGGTCTTCGGAAGCTAGATCGCTTCCCAGTATATGGGAATCGTATATTAAATTTATTTTAATATTAATAAATGCCCAAGTTCGGTATGCCATTAGCGCTGGTATTAAAGCTAATTAATATCGTAATTAAATTTTGTTATACGTTTCAAATTTCGAATACAGGGTGTATGGTTACAAGATTTAGCTTTTCTCGATTATTAATTCGTCAAATTTTATCCACAACTGCTGCAAAATTAAAGGAAATCATCCATGTGGACTGTGATGTCTTGATGATAGAAAGGTAGAAGCAAAAAAATGATGTGTTGGTAACGTTGTAATGGTAAAATTTCTATCGTTATTTTTTGTATCTACTTCTATCATTTACTTCCAAGTAATTTCTTTTCAAACCCTTTTTCTACGACTTTGTCTATAAAACGGATATCGCTAAAACCACTTTTCTACGTTCCAGCGTTCTAAAGAAATGTAAAAATGTAAACAAAGTTGTTTTCAAATTGCACACGTCCCTACCCTTTGTTCTAAGATTCATGACCTTTTCTGTTGTTGTTTCTATGCCGCTTTTCTGTTTGATGTGGGATACGTGTTCATTTCAACCACTTTTACAGAATTTGTCCGTTAATTATTTGCCCCGCCTCCGGCTTAGAATTCAGCAAATCAAGGTTGTTTATAACCGGCAATTTTCTTTTCTGGTGCTATTTTTTGAGATGTTTAGCTAAACATCTAATGGAAATTACACCCATCAGAAGAAGACTGAAGAAAATTTCTCCATACGATCTACCAAACCGATTTTAGCAAAAAGAAGTCTCTATCCCAGCAGCCATGTCAAAGTTTATACATATATAGACTATTTATAATAGGAAATTGCTACTGAGCAATTTTCCTCCATGTCAATTTAGCATTAAGACACACAATTTACTTATTGTAACGTATGTTTTACAGATTGTAAATAAAATTGGGAAATTAAAAAAAAAAAAAAAATTGAGAGTCTTCTATTAACTGTCCAGCAGAGAAGATGTGTCAAGAAAAGTCTTCCACTAACTGTGAATGCTCACTAAGAAAAGTGTGATAAAACTTTGTGTCTAAAAAGTTTTGTGTTTTAAAAGTTTGGAGTTGACTATTCAGGTGCATAAGAGTATAGCGCCGAATGTTGAAATGCTTTCGTTTTAATATGAAATAACGTCGAGAGGCCTTATCGATGATCTGACTTCATCAATGTACTCTTTTTACTTGTTAAGAGGATAATAAAAAATAAGCTGGCGCCCAAGTTATCGAATCTGTACCAGCCTTCTTCCTCGTATGATGGTTCCAAAAAATCCTAATTTAGGCAAAGATCCAACCCTGGGATATATCGTTACCTACTAAGAGTTCTGGCCAACATGTTAGGTTATAACGTCACCGTGTAACCGTTCGCTGTCAACCACAGAACGACAAGTTTTTAGTGTTGCACCGCTTTGTTTTAATAAGTGTTAGGTTAGGATAGTCGCATTGTGAAATTTTTTGAAGGGGTAAAATATATGTGACACCTTCACGGCATCATAGGCGTACGATAAAATTTTTGAAAGGGGTTTATCGAGTGAAAAATAGTTTGAAAAGTTTAAAAAATACTTTCAGCTCTCTCTAAAAACAAATTTCATCAATAAATCGAGTGAATATAATCATCATCAAGCTCCGCCGACCCTATGTATTCGTTGTTCCTTTTTTGATTGACTCTAAATAATTTAAGAAAGTCTAAACGTTACACTTTTCAATTTCTTTCTAAGTAAAGAAACTGCTCGTGGATTTATTAGATTTTTAGCGGCACTTACAATACCGGTAGAATTCCTCTTCTTTTTTTTTTGTGTGTTGTTGAAAAAAAAATCGACAAAAGCCCGACAATTTGATAGATCGATTCTTACTGTCTGCAAGGTGGATGGCAAAGAAAATTTTCTGAATTTCAACAATGTCTATTATATTCTTTTCAAAGTGGATATAATTAATCAAATATTTATGCTTTTTTATGTGAATTGAAATCGTTTTTTTTCGGATCATTGTACAACGCGTAATATTATTTTTTCAAGCTTTATCTTTTGCAGGACCGTCGTGAAGGAATTTCGTGGCTAGAATTAGTTTTTACTAATTTATTTACGATTCTTGTGTTAGAAGGTTGAAAAGAACCAAACGTTTGGAGTTAGTCTAGTTTTGATTTTTGGGAGAGTGAGTTTTTTCTGTTTTTTTATAGCCATGTATGTATGTATGTATTTTGGCGTGACATTCACTGAGACCTAAAAGATATATTGTGCCCCCTTACTTCTACTCAGTTTCTGAGGAGAGTCTCAGAAACTCAGTAGCTCCTTTAGTCCTATTTCCCGGAGGAATTTTAGGATGTCTGCAGGCTTCAACTAATAGTAGGGGAGCCCACGAGGCTAAATGGGGATTTACTCGACCGTCGTAGAGACCTATTGGGATGCAAAGCTTAGATGATAAGAAGAAAAAAATGTTATGTGATATATACCTTTACATCGGTGGGGGAAGCGGCTATAGATTTTTAAATATGTAAAAAAAAACTGTTGCATAGACATCCTCGAGCGCATCAGATACTGATAGCATCAATGCCCTACGTATTTTTAATAATGTACGTATGTTAATCTGATCGTTTGCATGATGCGGGTGGTTGTATTTAAGGGTTGAAAATGAAAAAAAAAAAAAATTTAATCGAGCGCGTCAGATTTTCTAAGGGAGTGTTAAGTACACCAAAAAAAAGCTCTCATTCACTATTCTGACGATTTCGATGGGACGCAAACTCGCGGCCATTTTCATAATGTGCAAAAAAAAACCGCCATTTTGAAATACTCAAGCGCGTCAGATTAAGATATATATGGTTCATCTTTATGTTCTAAACGTACTGTCTAATAATCTGACGATTATCTAGAGGGATTCGCCTGATCTGACAAAAAAAAATTAGAAAAACGGTTCACTTTAAAGGCCATCCCTGCAACTTCCCGCTAATTCCATTCCTGGGCGCTTGAAATTGTACTTATGACATTTTTGAGCTCAAAATATAATTTACGTGATATTTTGAGTTCGCTGAGTTCAAAGAAATAATATTTCTATGCATTTGAGCTCTCTCAGCTCGAAAGTCTGATAAAAGTTTCATAGAACACTATTTTTGGAATTTCCAAACCGCAATAACTTTTGAATGGATCAACCAATTTTCACGCGGTTGGCACCATTCGACGCAGTTTTATCATCCTCGTAAGTAATTTTGCAATTTTAATTGTTCGAACCACAAATTTCGGAGTAATCCCGAAAAAACACTTTTTCGGGTTTCTTTCGTTCACGATATCTCTCGAACGAATCAACCGATTTTGACCAGCTTGGTGGCGACGTGGTTTTTCAAGTTCAAAGGCGGATTAGTTTTTGAAGTTAATCGATAAAGCCGGTTAAAAGTTATTCCAAAAAAACCACATTAAAAAAAATTTTTTTTCTTATTTTTTTAAATCATTGAACTTAATTAATTAAAAAGCTCAGGAAATAGCATGCAAATAAATAAGCGTATGCTTTTTTAGTAAATTACATGTATTTATAAAAAAATTACTTAAAAAAAAGCTTAAAACAATTGAATGTTTTACAATTAATAGATTAATTAATCATCATCTTCATCTGATGGCGTCATGGCAACAGAAACCAGAGTGGGGACGGAGTGAGAGAGTAATAGAAAGAGAAAGAGTGAGAGAGGAATAGAAACGCGGAGAAGGAAATGTAGGTATCACGCAGCTGCACGCATTTAACTTGATCGACGAATTTTTGTTATTTCGGCTTGCGGAAATCGTCAGATTATATATTTTTCATTATTCTTGAATAATTTCCTTCAAAATAAAAAAAAATTTAGCTACGCTCGAGAATGTCGAGATAACGTTTTTTTTTTACAACTTTGTTGCCCTCCCCTTTTTTTACGTCACTCTCAAATTGTCAGATTAGTGGAATATACACTTTTTAGGATGTAATTAACTCACCCTACCTTAATCTGACGCGCTCGAGAATTTCTGATGGTCAATTTTTTTTTACTAATCTGATCCTGTATCCTTAACGGGCGGCCTTATATATGGGCCTCATGTTTCGTGGAGGTACTTAACCGGGTACAAGGTATCCCCCTGTATATTAATCTGCCGCGCTTTAGTAAATCCCGAAATCCCCGCTTGGGCTCCCCTACTATAAGGTAAATGTTCTTCTTCTATCCAGTAATCTCCCAGGTGCTGTGCTCTAGGATTCTGAAGTGCTGTGCAGATGGAAAGTATGTGGATGGAGGTTTCTTCTTCCATACCACAAAATCTGCATTCTTCTTCCTCCACTATTTTAAGCTTTTTCAGGTGCCCATTCAGGCGACAATGTCCTGTTAGGATCCCTGTTGAAACTCTTAGCGCAGTTTTACTTTGACGAATGCATTCATTTGATCTCAACAGGTTGTAGTCACCCAGAAGAGTCTTTGATTGTATAAGCCCTACTAGATCTTTCCAATGGTCAGATCTTCTCTTTTTCTCGGCTTCACCTATTTCTTCCACTAGGTATTACATTGGGACAGATTCCGCAAAGGGGTTCAGGCCCCCAGAATGGTATTTCAGTCCCCCCTTTGCTAGTTCATCTGTTATTTCATTTTCTTCTACTCCAGTGTGTCCTGGAATCCATAGTAAGGTGACTATATTGTTCTGGCCTAGTTCATTGAGTTTGTCTGGGCATTCCCACACCATTTTGGAACTGATTACACAAGAGCTCAGTGCATTATTGGCTGCTTTATAGCCATATGTGGTGTATTAATTCAGTTGGATGGTTTTTACTAAGGAATTTATGGAAGCGGAATCAACGTGTTTGAACCATAGATGCACCAAGCCAGCTCGCAACCAGTCAGCGTCTGTATCTATAGAATAGGGAGGGTAGGCTCTCAGCACTTAGGCCACATGTGACCCATTGTACATTCTCCCGAGGAGTTGTCCTCCTAGGCCATCGTCTACCCTGTCCTTCCCAGGAAGGTGGACAGGTCACTAGGAGACATCTCCTTTATATCAGCAGGTGTAGTCCAAGACTCACCGAACACACACTCTTATTGACGATAACTCCAGTCACTCGCATAAGACATGCCTGGCAGTTTCATCTTCCTGTTCACACATCCTGCATAGAGGTGTGTCCACTAACCCCATAGTATGGAGGTGTTTCCTCAGTTGACAGTGACCAGTCAGAAATCCTACTGTTGAACGTAGGTTTTTCCTGGTCATCGCCAAATAGTTCTTCGACGCCAGCTTCCCAGGGACGCCCAGGGTGATCCTGGCAAGACTGCATCCTTTGATTCCATTCCATATCTCAAGGGAAACCGGTCAGCATATAAGAGATATATAGAAAGACAGAGGTTTAGGCTGTATTTTTTCAATTTTTCTATATTACGTGGTGTATGGAAGTGATTGAAACGCAAAAAATTAAATAAATAAAACAATTTTATTGGTTACATTATAAGTACTCTCCCAGAACAAAAATTGAACTATTATTATACATTTTACAATTAAATAAATTTGAAATGTATTTTTTTTTCAAGTCCTATTCGTATTGTCACAAATGTACACATTAAATTTTGGATAGCATTCACAAGTAGCGTTTTAAAAGTAAATAAATACGAAGCCTTTTGAACGGCCGAAAGAAAGTCTTATTATTCACATTTTTTTTTGTTTTCGTCTTTTAAACACTGTCAGTTTTTTTTTTAATCTCTGTACACGATTTTTTTTACTAGTGGATAGAAAATAGTCTCAGGGGTCTCGTTTTCACATTCTGGTCGCCAAAGCTCTCCGCAAATCTGCAACAAAAAGAAAATTTAATTAAATTATTACAAGATTGATTATTCCATTAAATAATCTAGGCACTAACAGCAAATATCACTTTCAGCTAACAGTGCCGAGTGGAAAACCATAAAAAATTGTGATAAGAGTTCATATAATACCCTACTTGGTGTGCGTCATCGATTGTTACTGTTATTCTAATACATTTCGTTGGAATAAATGGACAAAACGCAGGTCTGTTATTTATCCTAATCAAAATATCACAATTATGAACAGACATGACGAGAACTATCAGTGGGAGAGTAGGAAAATACGTAAGACACATTGCCAATACCAAATGTACGTCTGCATCCTATTTTTAAGAATATACTTTCTCCCGATTGATAGGTCGCACTTACGCGCAATCTTAACATCAAATTTTTTGAGTCAAAGAATAATGTTAACTTTTGTAATACATTTAAACGGTTCATTATGTGATATTGTGATATTTTGATTAGGATTAATCACAGACCTGCCTTTTTTCCATTTCTTCCAGCGTAGTGTGTTCTGTATTTGTATCGGTAGTAGGGAGTAGGGAGTAGGGAGGGTGAGTGTAGGCTCACAGCACTTAGGCCACATGTGACCCATTGTACATCCTCCCGAAGAATTGTCCTCCTAGGTCATCGTCCACCCTGTCCTTCCCAGGAAGGTGGACAGGTCACTAGGAGACATGGCCTTTATATCGGCAGGTATAGACCAAGGCTCATCGAACACACACTCTATTATTGACGATAACTCCGGACACTCGCATAAGACATGCCTTGCAGTTTCATCTTCCTGTTCACACATCCTGCATAGAGGTGTGTCCACTAGCCCCGTCTGGAGGTGTTTCCTTAGTTGACAGTGGCCAGTCAGAAATCCTACTGTTAAACGTAAGTTTTTCTGGTCATCGGCGCCAGGGTCGCTCAAGGTGATCCTAGCATGACTACATCCTTTGATTCCATCCTATCTCTTAAGGGATTGAGCATGTCTGTTCAAGGCTAATAGGGCTTGTCTACTATCAGAGCAGATTGTTATGTTTTTGCCAGAAATTCCTTTTCTGGTTAGTTCTTTTGTGGCAATTGAGATACCAGCCAGCTCTGTTTGAACCACGCTGGTATTGTTTCCCATTCTCCACTTCTTAGTGCTCTGGAGTAAACTCCACATCCTGAGCCTTCTTCCATTTTTGAGCCATTTGTATATATGCGTATTGCATTTGCAGCATCTGACTCTGTGTTCTGTTTTGTAATGTGTTAGAAGGACATTAACGCACACCAAGAAGGGTATTATTGAACTCTTTGATCATTACAAGGGTTGTCTTTCAAGTGTTGCATATAACAACATACAAGGTGGTCACTATTTTAATGTTCCTTACTGGTATCTCGTAAACTGTTATGAAATATGTTGAAAGGGAAAAAGTTGAGTATTTTCAGGACTCATTTAGTGACGTTTGAAAATTTTCAGTAGCAAGGACTTTCTAGAAATATTAGCTATTTTTGTTTTTCATATTCTAGAGAAGCTGTAAAATATTTCGCATACTTTTGTATCGGTTTTTTAAATTTCACTTAATATTCCGTAATGAAAATTTGTCCTCAACGTTTCTTCCATACCGGAGGCCACCTTCAATTTTTTTTTGTGTAAACATAGTCATATAGCCAAAGGAGTAGTTGTTTCTTCCTAGAGAACGGTATTTTTTCTATGATTTTTAAAGACTGTAAGGCATTATAATAGTATTAAGTATACTATCACCATTATTGTTAATAAAGTAAATAACTTCCAAGTTATCAATTTATATCAATAAAACCCTTCTGCCCCACGTTAATACATTAAATTTCGTTACGACTAATGAACGAAAAAAAAAATTGGAAAAAAAAACAATCGAACACAAACATATAGTAATGAATTGGCTACGAATTGGTTTGATGTTCTTGTTTTTATATTTGTGCTGACATTTCCTGGAATTTACGAAATTCAAAAGTTGCATTCGGTATTAGAGAGCTTGGAGAATTTATTGCGAAACTATGAAAAAAAAAAAACAAAATACGTTGTGTGGAAGTAGAAATGAGTGAACAGGGTAATGGTTAAAATACATAGTTACATTTTTTTTGAATGGAACGGAATGGAATGAAATAATTGGGTCGTTTAGGAATTTCAACTGAAGCCGAGTCTATCCGGCCAAAGCTACGGATAGCATAAAAATTGTTTTCCGCGGAAAAGTATAAATACATATAGAAACAGGAATGCGGGAGGAACAAATGAAATTATTGCTCGTGCATTGTACACTGACAAAAAGAAATTACTGAAAATATGTCATTTTAATAAAAATATTATATAGCAAGCGCCAAACTTCATGGCGAGCCCGCCCCGATGCGCACAAATTAATTTCTAATGTTACCTCCCACTTCAGCTCTTGCACGACATATAAATGCTCTGTACAGAGGCGTATCATTAGTTGTCCTCCAATTCTGTTGGAGTTTGGCATTAAAATTAATTATAGGTACGACACTGCCTACTATCAATGTAGGCAAGCCCCATTCCTTGAACAGACAACTTGTTATATCGGGGCTAGTACTAGAGTGCCACCAAGATTTAGCTAACGCCTCGGCAGATAACAATATTATACTGAGGTGGGTTAAAGGGCAAGACAGGAGTAAGGGTAATCGCATTGCCGATTCTTTAGCCAGGGAAGCGGCTGGACTAAAAATTTTAGGACCCAGTGACACCTACGGCATAACGACTTCGACAATTGCGGAACTAGCCGAACGTTACACCCATGCTCAACTAAGGCTCAACTAAGGAAGCACCTCCATACTATGGGGCTAGTGAACACACCCCTATGCAGGATGTGTGAACAGGAAGATGAAACTGTCAGGCAAGTCTTATGCGCATGACCGGAATTATCGTCAATAAGAGATTGTGTGTTCGGTGAGTCTTGGCCCACCTTTACGTCAGGTTATGTTTGAGCGACCTGGGGTCGCGACGCAAAAGATCTTACCGTTACGTGTGCTCTCTCCTGAGTCTCTCTCTCTCGTTTACGAAGCAGCGATTCATATGCTTCGGCCGGGAATCGAACCCGGGCCGCCCGCGTGGAAGGCGAGCATTCTACCACTGAACCACCGATGCTATACCTATTAAAATTCTATGCAAAGCTGGTATTCGCAGTGCTGGTGATCTACTTGAATTTGTTCGGATAAATTTTTACTATTATTTCCATAATTTTTTTTGCGCGATTGATCTTTTTTGTTCATTTCGAAGAAATTTAAAATTATTTTATTCGGAATTTATTTCAATAGGATCGCGCAAAAAATGGTATAAGCATCTCGAACGTTAAGGGTAATTACAACGTTTGCATGTAGATTCCTCTCGTAAAATTGGACAAAATGATATGAGGATTAAGGGGTCTAGCACATTTACTTTTCGGAATACAGGGTGTTGAAATTTTGAAAACTTGAATGTTTTGATTCGATAACTTTAAAATGAAGGGTTTAATTGATTTGACATTTGGCAGGTTGTTTTTAAATGTAAAAGGGCATATTTTGATACAAATAGTAGTTTGTGCAACTAGTTTGGATATGATGGCCATAATGGACGAGGACGAAGTTTGAGCACGACGCCGTAGGCGGAGTCCTCAATCGTTCAAGTGCGATATGGACAATTCACACGAGTCGAACAGCTTATTTTTTCTACGACCCATTTAAGAAAAAATCTAGAAAATAAAAATTTCTATAAACTGTAATATAACTTCAAATTGAAAATTTAACAATTCATGTTTCCACTAATTTTTTTGTGGTAAACGTACAGTTCTTGAATGTCCAAACTGTATAATGCTACGGTTTCCCTTTTTAAATATACGATTCTGTTATAAGTAGATGTTGCCAGTCGGACTCCCTCATGAAGGGTACAGTACCATTATCTATAATAATGAATATTCTGCTAAATATTTCAAACGTCTACCTGTTATCGTTATTAATATCAAGCAGAATAATCATTTAAAAATAAAATTAACAATAAAAAAAAACTTTTTCACGGGGAATCGGGTCTACCGCGTGAGAGTCTGGTTTGCTTACTACTCGACCACCGAGGAATATGCAAATTGTTTATCTATAACGTCAAATGTATTACATAATTTTTGCTTAAAAGGAACTAAAGTTTCTACCGTGTGTCCCACGACATGTTCTACCCTTTTTATTTTTCCGCAGAAATTTTAATACCAAAAATTCACCGTCAAAGTAATATTTATGCACGTTTTGGGGGTTAACAATGGTATCGGAGAGGTTTTCTTTTATTTTTCAGCTTGGAATGAAATCTATTTAATATATCTAGAGAAGCATCCTAGCATAGCTTCCAGATACATATCCTTATACGGGGTGTCCGAAATATTCGAAACATATTGAATGAGTATTTCTAAGTACGGCCCTGTTATCAAATTTTTTAGTGGTCTTTACTCGTAAACATACAAACTCAATTGAATTTCTAGGATGCTTCTCTAGATGCATTGAATAGATTTAATTTCAAGCTAAAAAATGAAAAAAAAACCTCTCGATACCCCCCAAAACGTGCATAAATTATTACTTTGACGGTAAATTTTTGGTAGTAGGTAATAGTAGATTCAATTTTTCATACTCTCACCAATTATAAAGAGCAATTGAAAAAATATCTATATACAGGGTGTTGTTTTTAGGAAAGACGAGTTTTGAAATTTTTTGTTGAGCCGGACCTGCATTATATTTTTGGAGATGCTTTTAATGGAGCTTCTAGGTAATGGTTATTACGTGTACCAAATTTCAAAATAATATACAGGGCTACTCGGAAGTTATGAGATTCGAAAGAAATAGGATGAATTTATAAAACACCCTGTATCTCGGCTATAAAGTGCAGAAGACACATTAAATATAGGTTTTTGGAAGCACCAAAGTGATTCCCATCTACAGTTAAAGTTAGGCCCTTTCCCAATGAAACACCCTGTATAAGTTAAAGCAGCGATCATAAAAATTCAAAACATTTCCAAAGGTCCTTAAATATATTAAATATATAAAACCCCGCTTATTTTTTTTTCTAAGAATATACAACAAAGAGAAGAACAGTATCGCCTTTACCTGGTATAATATTCTTTTGTCGTATCTCTACTTTACAGAATGTAGGGGTATTATCCTTTATAAATCTACAGGGATGAATCCTGCAATAATAATTTTTAACAAATCCTGTTAGAATGGAAGACCGGAAAAAAAACAATATAAGAAATATTCTTTCCAGATAGAAAGACAAATCATTTTATCAAATTTACCTTTTTCGGTGCATTTGTTCAGATATATTTAGGGGTTTTGACAGGGGTGGATTTTACAATTTTTTTTAAGAAAATCTGTCTACTGAAAGAAAAGTTTCCTTAAAATCCATTCCTGTGAATTTCACCACCTCGTGAAGCGTTCAAGAAATATCGAGTTTGGCGGTAGAACCGAAATGTATGGGGACACGTTCTGTCGTTGACATTTGTGTTTTCAAAGTCCTTATCCATTTGCCATTCAATACATGTGCTTGCCTAAACATACCGAATGCATTTTACTACACTTTGTGTGAAAACTTTGCGTACTAAAGTTGAAAAAAAGTATATAAAAACGGAAATTTTCGGTATACGAATCCTTTTTAAAAATTTATTCGTATTTCCATGTACATTTTTACAAATAAATTGATTCGTTATACAGTGCTATTGAAAAGTCCTTCCCCCCTCGTATCTTTTGAACGGCTACACTTACATTAATAAAATTTGGAAAGTGAAAATAAAGTGTTGTAAACTTCTCTACGAATGGTAACAGGTGACGTAATAGTAATAGATGAAGTCACAGTGCCACTCTGGCCAATAATTTTAAATGGGACCTCATGGCAAGTGATATCTCGTTTGAAAGGCATTGACATTGGCTACATAGCCATATTAATTTTCTTTGGATGAAATTTATTTTTAGCCAACACTCTCTGTACTGTACTTTTACTTACTTCACAGATAGACGCAACTTTAGTTGATAGGAAGAAGGTTTTACCACCATTTCAGCAACTATATAAATTTTTTTAACATCACTAAATGTTGGTCGACCAGATCGTTTGGCATCTTGAACACTACCTGTTGCTTCAAACTTGTGAAGAAGCTCCCTCAAATAAGTTCTCGAGATAGGGCAATCTGGGTATCTCTCATTAAATAAACGCTCCGCTTCATGGAGATTCTTTCTAGATTCACCAATTATTAAGATAGCTGCTACTTTGTCGGCTTGAGTATGTACCATTTTGCCTATGTAAACTCTTAAACGTCTCGTTAAACAATGATAAAATTAAATATTTAAGCTATTTAGAAAAACTTTGCAAAGCAACAAATACTATTAAATTAAAAACATCAATTTTTTGACAACTAATCGAAGGTGGACTGAAAATTCTTCAATATTTAAATGTGAAATAATAATTTGTCTTTTTCCTGGCAGAACCTGCATAGGCTGTCATCTGCTAGGCCAATTGTGTGCATATGTTTCCTCAGCCTACATTTTCCGGTCAGCATTCCCACCATCAGCCTCGTCGTTTCTCGACTTTTACATAGTAGGTCGTGTGACAGTTTGTCCGAATGGCTTTCAAGGAATAATTTAGCGTTCCTTCGTCTTGGGGTTTTATACCACCAGCGCAACGCCTGACTGTTTATCCATTTGTGGATGCTCTCTTTACTTGGGCATTTAGCAATTCCACAGAAGGGGCCTTGCGACACTCCCACACCAGTTTTGAAAGTAACCCCTTACAAAAAATGTATCGTACGCTCATGCTATATGGAAATTGCTACAAATAAATCAATCCCTTATGTACGTGTGTCCCAAATTCAAAGCGTATCATTGGGATAACTGGTAGAAGTTACAATCACAAGATTTGTTTCCTCTTGATATCTTTTTATTATGAGCCTACTACTTTTCTCTTGACAAACAAACATTTTCCAATAAAATTTTCTATGCATATTTCTCCATAATAATCTCCAAAAAAAATAATTCGCGAATCTGATACGATCGGGAATTGTATATTTAGATTTACACGGAATACGGAATCCCATGGAATTTCGCATACCGGTATCTGTTCAATAATAATAATAACTGAGTTGGCGTTGCATTCCTAACAATTTCGAAACATAGCTTCGATAGAACATGGGAGAGAGTTTGCTGGCATCAAGCCAGAAATACTTAAAACTAGTTCGTAAAAAAATAGAATGATAAATATCTGTATCGTACTGTGAAAGCTCAATTAGTCTAACATGTATTCCCTATTTCGCTCAATTATATACGGTGAGGACATAAAGTCCGTCCCAATATTTTAACAAGACAATTTGGAACGATACTTTATGACCCATTCTGTATTTTTGACACATTAATGACAGGTTAGGTTAGGTTCTATGTGAGTGCGGCCTTTTCGCCATCTCCACTGCGACCTTCGTTAGGTCTATTGTGGCCAACCCCTGGGGATTACAATTCACTCCACAATCTTGTGCTTCTGACGAAGTCCATGGTTGTATTTGGTGATACTTTTTTGAAGTCGTTCGGCTTTAAGGTACTAGAACCGAATATATTATATCTTACCTGGCCCAAGGCTGGGCATAAGCATAGTATGTGATCCGCAGTTTCATCCTCCAAATTACAGAACCGACAGTCCGAGGTCTGAGCCATACTCATCTTCTTTAGGTGGTAATTTAGTCGACAACATCCTGTAAGTATAGTATGTACAAAAAGTACGAGGAGTAATAAACCCTAATTAAGTATGCAAAACCTTTACAGGGAGCACCATGAAATTTTTGATAAATCTCTTACTTTAAA
>CAJUYG010001135.1:71395-95208 GCA_910591675.1 Galerucella calmariensis
AAAAAAATGGGAAGAGCAGGATGATCGTTATTTTAAAGGTCGTTCGAGTCGAAAGCTGAGGGCACGAATATATGAGATCAATTTGTTCTTCTCGAGATGCTGGGTTTGGGTAAAAAATATATACATTATTAAGGAGCATTGAAACGTTTAGTTCTACACTTCTTTTTTTTTTCATATAATTTTGTACTTTTTTCAAAGTTAATGTGAAGACATGAGAGAAAAAAAAGCAGATATATTTTGGAACTTTAATTCTTTGCGTCAGGTTAGGTTTGAGCGAACGGGAGTCGCGACGCAAAATATCTGACCGTTACGTTACGTTATGTTACGTTGCTTCGTTATGTGCCTTGCTTACGTGCGTGTGCTCTCTCCTTAGTCTCTCTCTCTCGCTTACGAAGCAGCGATTCATATGCTTCGGCCGGGAATCGAACCCGGGCTGCCCGCGTGGCAGGCGAGCATTCTACCACTGAACCACCGATACTACATTAAAATCCTATGCAAAGCTGGTATTCACAGTGCTGGTGATCTACTTGAATTTGTTCGGATAAATTTTTAATATTATTGCCATAATTTTTTTGCGCGATTGATCTTTTTTGTTTATTTACAGCATCGGTTGTCAGGACGGTAGGTTGTGTTTACTGGTTTCTAAGTTTAACACGTCGGTAAGTGATTTACTTACCGTTCAGACGTCGAAAACTAATAAATTTTTCCAAAATGCAAAATATATTTTAAACTGATCGAGAAATATAAATGTCACTTTTGATATTTCGTTCATTTCGAAGAAATTTAAATTATTTTATTCGGAATTTATTTCAATACGATCGCGCAAAAAATGGTATAAGCATCTCGAACGTTAAGGGTAATTACAACGTTTGCATGTAGATTCCTCTCGTAAAATTGGACAAAATGATATAAGGATTAAGGGGTCTAGCACATTTACTAGAAAAACGATTAGAAACGTTAAAAATTGTTGGAAAATCAAGAAAAATCTGAAAACATATTGGAAAAGTTTGGAAAATTTTAAGAAATTTTTCAGAATACTGGGAAGGATTTTGAAAACGCTAAAAATTGTTGATAATTGATGAAAAAACATAAATAAAGATTGGAAAACTTTGTAGAATTAAGAAATGTTGAGAAAAACGTCAAAATATATTGAAAAATAAAAAAAACGATTAGAAACGTCAAGAATATTTGAAAAATCTAAAAGAAATTGGAAAACGTTGGAAAATTTCAAGAAATGTTTTAAAATATAGGGAAGGATTTTAAAAACGCTAAAAATTGTTGAAAAATTGATGAAAAACCAAAAAAAAAAATATTGGAAAACTTTGTAGAAATAAAAAATGCTGAAAAAAAACGTCAAAATATAATGAAAAATAAAGAAAAACGATTAGAAACGTCAAGAATTGTTAAAAAATTTAAAAAAATATTGGAAAACTGGAAAATTTTAAGAAATTATTTCAAATATTTGAAATCGCTGGAAATTCTTGAAAAATTGGTGAAAAACCAAAAATAAATATTGGAAAACTTTGTAAAATTAAAAAATGCTGAAAAAAAACGTCAAAATATATAGAAAAATAAAGAAAAACGATTAGAAACGTCAAGAATTGTTGCAAAATCTAAAAAAATATTGGAAAACTTTGGAAAATTTGAAGATATTTTGAAAATATTGGGAAGGATTTTAAAAACGCTAAAAGTTATTGAAAAATTGATGAAAAACCAAAAATAAATATTGGAAAACTTTGTAGAATTAAAAAATGCTGAAAAAAAACGTCAAAATATATTGAAAAATAAAGAAAAACGATAAGAGACGTCAAGAATTGTTGAAAAATCAGGAAAAATCCAAAAACAATATTGGAAAACCTTGGAAAATATTAGGAAATTTTAAAAATATTGGGAAGGATTGAAAAATGGGAAAAACATTGGAAAATTTTAACTAGATATTGATGCTTTGTTGTAGGAAAATTGCACTGAAGGACGAGGAACAGGATCATGCATGAATATTGGTGTTTTTTATCAAAATGTTAGCAAAAGTTTATCATCATCATAATCATAAACCTTAATATACACGAAGATGTTAAGGTGTTTTGTCCATACAAGGTTTGTACTCCAGTATTTCAGTCGTTTTTATACACAAATTTCGCCCAGCTTCTTCTATTTCGTGCAAGTTCTTTCTCTTCCTTCCAGCTCTTGTTACTTTCTCCCAGGATACCAGCTATTACATCATCCCATTTTCTTCTAGGCCTGCCTCTAGATCTTCTATTTTTTGGTTTGGTTTGCCATATCAACTTGACTTATCTCGAGTTGTCCATTCTTACCATAGGTCCAAATCACTTCAGTTGTTGTCGTTCTATACTGTTTATGATCGGCTCGACCTCCAATTCCTTTCTAGTAACTTCACTTCTCACTCGGTCCCTTAGAAATTTCATTTCTATGGCTTGTATTTTAGCAAAAGTTACCGATTGTGAAGAACGATTGAGCTTCGTCCTCGTGCGATATGACTATCATATCCATACTAGTTGCACAAACTACTATTTCTATCAAAATATGCCCTTTTACGGTTAAAAACAACCTGCCAAATGTCAAATTAATTTATCCATCCATTTTAAAGTTATCGAATTGAAACATTCAAGTTTTCAAAATTTCAACACCCTGTATTTAGAAAAGTAAATGTGCTAGACCCCTTAATCCTCATATCATTTTGTCCAATTTTACGAGAGTAATCTGCATGCAAACGTTGTAATTACCCTTAACGTTCGAGATGCTTATACCATTTTTTGCGCGATCGTATTGAAATAAATTACGAATAAAATAATTTAAATTTCTTCGAAATGAACGAAATATCAAAAGTGACATTTATACTTCTCGATCAGTTTAAAATATATCTTGCATTTTGGTGAAATTGTTTTTATGCTATTTATTACTTTTCGACGTCTGAACGGTAAGTAAATCACTTACCGACGTGTTAAACTTAGAAACCAGTAAACACAACCTACCATCCTGACAACCGATGCTGTAAATAAACAAAAAAGATCAATCGCGCAAAAAAAATTATGGAAATAATAGTAAAAATTTATCCGAACAAATTCAAGGAGATCACCAGCACTGCGAATACCAACTTTGCATAGAATTTTAATATAGCATCGGTGGTTCAATGGTAGAACGCGGGCGGCCCGGGTTCGATTCCCAGCCGAAGCATATGAATCGCTGCTTCATAAACGAGAGAGAGACTCAGGAGAGAGCACACGCACGCAAGCAAGGCACATAACGAAGCAACGTAACATAACGTAACGGTCAGATCTTTTGCGTCGCGACCCCCAGTCGCTCAAACATAACCTGACGTAAATAACTAAAGTTCCAATAAATGGATCAGTCATAAAGTTTTACAAACCCCTTATGGAAATTTCGTAGTACGCCCATGGTAGATGGAAATTTTCGCTAGTAAATGAAAATCGATTACATTTCCATCAACGTCATGTTTCATTCAAAGTGTTTAAAATAACATCTAAATTGAAAGAAAATTACAAATCAAGTTCCCATGTTTTGCTTAACACTTTTATCGGCATTCAGAGGCCAATTTTATCCTAATTACCTTCATACAAACATACATTTCCCTTTGTAATTCTAGGGGTTGGATTTCAACGCAACACGAGTCTGTTGGAAATCATTAATTAGAGAAGGAAGATGGAGAGAGAGTTTTGTTTGTCCATAATTATTCTATACCTCTCTCGTTGAGGTTTATCTAATCTTTATGTAAACAACCGTCTATCTAATGTACCTCAACAGAAAGAGATTTGCCTTTCTGATGAATAAAATACATCTAATGGTATTGTTTGTTGATGATTTTATTCATTAGTCAATTATTTTTTTACTTCCGTAAAGTTAGTCTTAGTTGGGATATAAAAAGACACATCAAAATATATTGAAAAATGAAGAAAAACAATTAGAAACGTTGAAAATTGTTGGAAAATTGAGGAAAATCTAAAAACATATTGGAAAACTTTGGAAAATTGACAGAATTTTTTTTTATATTGGGAAGGATTTTAAAAACGCTAAAAATTGTTGAAAAGTTGAAGAAAAACCAAAAATAAATATTGGAAAACTTTGTAGAATCAAGAAATATTAAAAAAAATCAAAATATAATGAAAAATAAAGAAAAACGATTAGTAATGTTGAAAATTGTTGAAAAATCAAGAAAAATATAAAAACCTATTGGAAAACTTTGGAAAACTTTGGAAAATTCGAAGAAAATATTGGGAATATATTGGGAAGGATTGAAAAATGAGAAAAACATTGGAAAATATTAAGAAATGTTTTGAAAATTTCAAAATATGTCGAATAATAGAAAAATATTTTTTTTAAATGTTGAGAAATATTGGAAAATGTTTTTAAAACGCTAACAATTGCTGAAAAATTTATAGAAATTATGAAAACCCAAAAATAAATTTTGAAAAACTTTGGAGAGTTGAGAAATGTTTAAAGAAAACTTCAAATCACATTGAAAAATAAAGAAAAACGATTAAAAACGTTAAAAATTATTAAAAAATTAAGAAGAATCTAAAAAAATATTGGAAAACCTTGGAAAATTTTAAGAAATTTTTAAAAATATTGGGAAGGATTGAAAATTGGGGAAAAAAAGGAAATTGTTTTAAAGCGATAAAAATTGTTGAAATATTGTTGAAAATTTGATGAAAAATTAAAAATAAATATTGGAAAACTTTGTAGAATAAGAAATGTTAAGAAACACGTCAAAATATATTGAAAATAAAGAAAAACGATTAGAAACGTTAAAAATCGTTAAGAAATCAAGAAAAATCTAAAAAAAATGTTTGAAAACCTTTGAAAATTTAAAGAAATTTATAAAAATATTGGAAATAATTGAAAAATGGGAATAACATTGGAGAATGTTTCAAAAACGCTAAAATTTGTTGGAAATATATATTATATAGAAATGAAAAACCAAAAATAAATATTGGAAAACTTTGAAGTGAGAAATTTAATAAAAAACGTCAAAATATATTGAAAAATAAAGAAAAACGATCAGTAACAAAATTATTGTTAAAAAATCAAGAAAAATCTTAAGCAGTATAGAAAAAGTTGAAGGAATTTTCAAAAATATTGGGAAGGATTGAAAATTGGAATAAACATTGAAAAATATTGAGAAATGCTGTGAAAATTTCAAAATATGTTGAATAATTGAGGAAACTTTAAAAAATGTGGAGAAATATTGGAAAATGATTTTAAAACGCTAAAAATTGATAGAAATTATAAAAAATCAAAAATAAATATTGGAAAACCTTTGATTATTAATAAATGTTAAAAAAACGACAAAATATATTGAAAAACAAAAGAAAAACGTTAAAAATTGTTAAAAAATATTGGAAACCCTTGGAAAATGTTGAGAACTTTTCAAAAATATTGGGAAGCATTGAAAAATGGGAAAAACTTTTGAATATGTTGAGAAATACTGTGAAAATTTCAAAATATGTCGAATATTTTTAAAAAATGTTGAGAAATATTGGAAAATGTTGCAAAACGTATTCCAAATAGTTCTAATTTCCAAAAATAATATACTAGTGTGTAGTAGCTTTTCAAAATATGAAAATTAGTACTTTTTTTGTCACTGTTTTTTCCGGGAAATTAATTGGATACGCACAATTTTGGATTATAATCAAAATTCCGCTTGTGCAGTACCTACCCCCGTAACCGGAATAATCGAAAATGCGAAATACCTTTACATAATTTACATGCCGCCGATGTCGGTCTCCATCAACACAACCGATTGAATTGTTGTCGACATTAATTCAAATACGTCCAAACGTATTCGGGATTACGAATATGACGTAACACAGCCTGCTCATTCGCATTGGACGACTGTATATATCAACACGGGGATGCTTCATACTCAAATCGATATTAAAATTGAATTAACTTTGTTCAATTCGAACCGGGGTGGTTGTTTGAATTTTCCCAATTTCCCAATAGAAAATGCAAAACCGCTAGCGTTTCACTTAACAATAAATATTTGTTGTTAATGTTTAATCAATTTGAAGCAAATGTAATTACTTTAAAGAGAGCCAATTATTTATTTAATGTGAAAAACATGAGGAAAATTATTTTTTAAATTCATCCCATAGCATGCAATAAAAAAAAATTTTACTTACAAGAAACTAAAAAGCGGCGAAACATATTTCACGTATCTTCATGGTTGTCGAAAATGATTGGTCGACAGCTTCCTTCGCTAGGCGAAGGTCCAGGCTGTTGACAGGATAATCCAGGCTCACACGTCCCGCTGAAACCCAAGTCTCCTCCACAGGGTTCACCTTCGGTCTTTGCGCATTCTTGACAACATCTGCAACAATAAATATATCGAGATTGGATCAAATATATCAACAATTAGCAGAAAAAGGTTTATGCCCCATCAGATTTTAAAGCAAAAGGTGGTGGAAAGCTGGGAAAATCTTGTGAAAAAATTATCTTGGAGAGCTAGCGAGGAGAAAAATATTGGAAAATGTTGTGAAATGTTTTAAGCTATTGCTATTTTTGATAAACATTGGAAAATGTTGGGAAATGTTAAGCGTTAAAAAATAGTTGGAGAATAAAGAAAAACCTTGTAAAAGCGTTAAAAATTGTTGGAAAATTAAAAAAATTGTTGATTAATTGAAAATATTGTTTAAAATGTTGAAAACTATTTGGAAAAGGTCAAAATATGAGAAGTTTCGGAAAAGCTAAGAAATTGTTGGAAAACGTAAAAAATGTTCGAAAAGCTAAAAAATTGTTGGAAAGCGATAAAAAATGGTTGGAAAATGAAGAAAACCCTGTAAAAGCGTAAAAAATTGTTCGAAAATTAAAAGAAATGTTGATTAATCTGAAAATATTGTTGAAAACTATTTGAAAATATTTGGAAAATGTCAAAATATGACGAATAAAGTTGGAGAATTTTCGGAAAAGCTGAAAAAATTGTTGGAAAACAAATAAAACCATTGAAAAGCGTTAAAAATTATTGGAAAATAAAGAAAAGCGTTAAAAAATGGTTGGAAAATGAAGAAAACCTTGTAAAAGCGTTAAAAATTGTTGGAAACTTGAAAAAATTGTTAATTAATCTGAAAATATTGTTTAAAACGTTAAAAACTATTTGGAAAATGTCAAATTATGTCGAATACTGTTGGAGAATGTTCGGAAAAGCTAAAAAATGTTGGAAAATAAAGAAAAACCTTGCAAAGCATAAAAAATTGTTGAAAAATAGAGAAAAACCTTGTAAGGGCGTTAAAATTAAAAATGTTGGAAAATTAAAAGAAATGTTGATTTATCTGAAAATATGTTGGAAATGTTGGAAAATTAAAAGAAAATTAAAAGAAATGTTGATTTATCTGAAAATATTGGTGTAAACGTTGAAAACTATTTGAAAATATTTGTAAAATGTCAAAATATGACGAATAAAGTTGGAGAATTTCCGGAAAAACTAAAAAATTGTTGGAAAACGTAAAAAATGTTCGGAAAAGCTAAAAATTGTTGGAAAACGTGAAAAATGTTCGAAAAAGCTAAAAACATTGTTGGAAAACGTAAAAAATGTTGGAAAATGAAGAAGAACCTTGTAAAGCGTTAAAAATTGTAGGAAAATTAAGAAAACCCCTATAAAAGCGTTAAGAAATGGTTGTAAAATGGAGAAAAACCCTGTAAAAGCGTAAAAAATTGTTAGAAAATTAAAAGAAATGTTGATTAATCTGGAAATATTGTTGAGAACGTTGAAAACTATTTAAAAAGTATTTGGAAACTGTCAAATTATGTCGAATACTGTTGGAGGATGTTGGGAAAAGCTAAAACATTGTTGGAAAACGTAAAAAACGTTGAAAATAAAAAAACCTTACAAAGCGTTAAAAATTGTTGAAAAATAAAGAAAACCCTTGAAAAGCGTGAAAAATGGTTGGAAAATAAAGAAATTCCCTGTAAAAGCGTTAAAAAATGGTTGGAAAATGAAGAAAAACCTTAAGAAACCGTTAAAAATTGTGGGAAAATTATAAAAAACCTTGATTAATCTGAAAATATTGTTAAAAACTATTTAAAAATATTGGAAAACTCTCAAATTATGTCGGTTACTGTTGGAGAATTCAAGTTCAATTTACATTTACGTTTTATTACACCAGAACATTAGTATATATCGATACAAACAATTTCAAAGCAAACCATTAAATTTTGTATACTCAAAATCAAGTGATATCTGTTGAGCTTGTATCGTATCGTGACAGGGTATTTAGTCGAGATGCACATTCAGGGGGTGAGAAATAACGGCAGTTGACAGGGTTTCTGATGAGTTCCAAATGAAACAATGTTTATGTTAACGTTTGACATTAGTGTATAATGTTCTGTTATCATTATATTTCAGCCACCTGAGCATTGCGTTGAAACTAGAACGATAGAAAATAGTTTTTTTTTGTCTACAACTATTTATATATACAGAGTAAGGTCAATGTGAAGAAATGGGATGAAAATTTCACAGCTAAAACAAAATATAAACTAAAGTGTTTCTTTTATAGTATTTTGAAAAATCATAAAAATAATTGCAAAACGTTGAAAAATGTTGCAAAATATCGGAAAATTATGAAAAATCTTTGGAAACACTAAAACTTTTTGGAAAATAAGGAAAAATATAAAAGATTTCATGGAATAATGGAGAACTATTGAAAATGTTTAAAAATTGGAAAATTCTTTGAAAATGTCAAAAAATCTAAAAATTAAATTGGAATATGTAGAAAAATCTTTGAAAATGATTTGAATTTTTTAGGCAAGGGATAGAATGTTGAAGAACCCCCTAAAAAAAATTCAAAATCATTGGAAAATATTCAAACAAATTGGAGCATCTTGAAAAATATGGAAAAACGTTGGAAAATTTGGGAAAACATTGGAAACTTTGGGAAAACGCTGGAAACAGAAATGTATGAGAAAATGCTGCAGAATGTTGTATATTTATATAGTGTGCCTCAAGACATGATAATATGTAGCTTTTTATGTCATTCAATAAAATTTGTCTAAAATTTGTGAAATTTATTCCAAAATTTTATCATAACTTTCAACCCCAAACCTTTTTGTCGAAATAAATTAATTTTTCATTATTGTTTTCATCACGGCATTCTTTTAAAAGAAAAACAAATGAAAGTAATCCGTCTTTTCAAGTAAAAATAATACACTGTAATTAAAAAAAAGCCATTAAGTAGGATCCTAATTCCATCTTAATTAATTTCAATTTATATGTTCATCAATTTTTGTTGTGCCCAGACGTATATTGATTTTTAAAAATATTGAAGAGAATTAAAAAATGTTGAGAGCTCTTTGAAAATGATGGAAATTTTATAGGCAACGGAGAGAATGTTGATGAACCCCCCCCCCAAAAAAAATCGAAATTGTTGGAAAATATTCAAACAAATTGGAGCATCTTGAAAAAAATGGAAAATATGGGAAAAATGCTGCGAAATTTTTAGAATGTTTAAAAACTTTTATCAATTTATATGGAAAAAAAGATTAATTTTTTCTCGTTGAAAATCCTAAGGAAAAACTTGAATTTATACGAAAACAAATTTTCATCTACAAACTGGTTTAAACAAGTTAAATCTGAACGAAATTGTTTCAAACTCCACACGACCACATATTTTCCAACAAAAATAAAAAAAAATGAACGTCGTGTAGGTTACGACTTTTAGTAATTGAAAATCAAAAATTTAGATGCGATGTGCTCGTCTAAACTTGGAAAAGCAGTAAACCAAGTTACACACACAAACTTACATTCTTGCAGCCTTTGAACATGGAAAACTTGAAAATAATATTTTCCTCTATTAGCTTTCTTGAGAAAATTTTAAAATTATCAAAAACTTTCCTGAGTAAAAAGGAGTTCAATGTCCATTATTTTGGAAAGTATAAAAGCTAGACCTATAAAAGTATCTATATATTTTTGTTATGAGAAAATAAAGCCCTCTCCGAATATGTCATAATATACAGGGCGTTCCCCTTAAAAAAAAATTTATATCATATCTCCTAATACAAAAACGCTACTGGTGTACAAAGTATGTTTTATTAAAATTCATTTATACTCCCACAACTTTTATTTGAAACTTTTCTTTGTATCTGCATTCATAAGAGAAATAAAGGGATGGTCAAATTATAACCAATAACCCTGTATATATCTATGGAAATTCAAATTTTCTCTCTAGTTGGCACAGCTCTACATAATCCCAAAATATACACTCCCTACACTATATTATTCGGAAGATTGAATCTTATTAGATTACCAAATTTACAAACCAACAACGTGTATCTCTCATATAAATCAATCTCGGTTATACGGTTAGCCAAACTTACATTGTTTCAATCTTATTTCTTACCCAACATCCAGGATAATAATCTCTGAATCCGACTATCAAATATTATGTATTATTATTTCTGAAAGACGCATAAGCGAATTGTTATCTCGGTTAGCATTGCGGATAATAACTAGGAGGGATTATAAAGTTGGCTGTATTTTATTTCGAAAAAGGAATCGATTTAAGTACTAAGTCATTTTTGACACTCAAAGTTATACGTCTTCAATCATATATATGACAGAATCGAGTCTTACATCATAGGGGAAGGCAGTGAATAAAAAAAACCCTTTTTTTTTGAACACAACTTTATTGGTCCTTCGAGCCGGATATGATCATGATCGAGTTAAATATCTAAGTCATTACTGACACTTAAAGTTCTACTTATTCAACCATATATATGACAGAATTTAGTCTTACATCATAGGGAAAGGCGGTGAATAAAAAAATCCACATCTTTCTTTTTCAACACCACATTATTGGTCCTTCGAGCCGGATACGATTAGATTTTAACGTATCTTTCGGAGCCGACCCTGCTATTTGACCATGTGAAGACAACTTGGGGACATAACTCAACCCTTGTCAATTATACTGCTCAAACTTGGAATTGGGGTAGGTCCGGAGGCAAGTGACAAGAGTCATCTAGTTTAATCAGGGATTGTTTGGGTAAATACTGGCTGTGGGCATTGTAAACAAATAGAAACTTTGACAAGACACGAACACCTAACCAATGTAAACTATGCATATGCAAATTGACTACTGATGGCTGTTCACAGACATTACTAGTAGACGGGAAAATATTTTAAGACTAAATACAGTGCGATTCAAAAGTCCCCTCCCTCCCTCGTATCTTTTGAACGGCTACACTTACATTGATAAAATTTGGGGGGTGAAAATAAAGAGTTGTAAACTTCTCTACCAATGGTAACAGGTGACGTAATAGTAATAGATGACGTCCCAGTGCCATTCTGGTTCGAATGTGTCAACTGAAATTGCATTGCATTCTTCAATAATTCTTTCTTCCAAAACGCCAATGCTATCTGGTGCCGTAGTATAAACCTTGGATTTCAAGTACCCCCATAGGAAAAATCTAATGGTGTCAGATCTGGTGACCAAGGGGGCCATTCTATAGGACCTCGCCGGCCGATCCATCTACCTCGATATTCTTCGTCCAGGTAACGTCTTACTGCACCATAATAATGTACAGGAGCACCATCTTGTTGAAATGTTATTTCCAGATGGCCGAATTCATCTGGATTATCTTGCAGAATTTCAAAAATTAATGGCTCAATCGCATCTCCAGATACACTTCACGGCTTAAATTTGGATTTGGGAAAACAGGACCAACTATGTGGTTTCCCAAAATACCTGCCCAAACATGTACTTTTTCTGGAAATTGGGTATGTTGTTCACGAAAGGTGTGAGGATTTGTGTCACTCCAATACCTTACATTTTGTGTATTCACATTTCCATTGAGGCAAAAAGTACTTTCGTCACTAAAACAAATTGTTTTTGTGTAATGTGGGTTTTGACCAATTTTATTTGTCATACATTCACAGAATTCGAGATAAGAAGGGGACAACCTAGGGACAACCTAGGAAGAAATGGATGGATGATGATAAAGAAGGCTTGAAACAAATAGGATTGCTGGAGATCGAATAAAATGGAGAAATATAACAAGAAAAGTGGAATATATGAGTGAATTCTAACACGATGTTCTATATATATACAGGGTGTTTTATTATTAAAAATCTTGGAGTTGGAATATTTTGTATGTCGTTTTTAATTTTTATCTTATTTTATTACTGTGTCTCCTTAAATGACATCAGTGTTGAAAGACAAGCACTTTATTGGCGAAATAAATAGAATTTCTCAAAAGGTTTGTTCTGTATAGATGTTATCACTCGTCTTTCGAAAGGTGATTACGTCTCAGCGAGATACTAAAAAGAATGATGGTGTAGAGTTGTCAAATGTGTGTTCATTATTTTTATCTATGTACACTTTTACGACGGCAACTGAAAACTACATTTTATGGTAACTTTATGGTTATTTCTGTGATAAAACTTTTGGGGGTATTTTATTCGATTAACCAAGAGGTTCCTAGACTTTTTATCACTTGACATGTTTTTGGGTAGACGTAATATTGAATTTTTGCAAATTCATCACTTCTTAATATGTTTTTGACACATTTTTTAGTGCTACTATGAAAACTTTAAATTTTCTGGATGTAAATATGCAAATATGAGGTGGAAATACCTCACAGAAAGGACTGGCAAGACCCAAGCAGACTGAAGTTTCCCTGAGACGAGACCTGGTACACAGACGGGTCACAGACTGGGGAAAGGAACAGGAGCAGGTGTGTATATAGTGAAATGAGAAACACAAGATGCTTCTTCTCACTAGGGGAACATACCTCTGTATTTCAGGCAGAGATTTATGCTATCCTAGAATGTGTCAGAATTAACAGACTTAGGACTGACACTCATAGGATAAACATACTAACTCACAACCAGGCAATCCTTGCAGCTTTAAACAGCCGCAAGGTAGAAGAATGCCAGAATGAACTAAATGAACTAGCAGACCACATTAAAGTAACATTAATGTGGGTGCCGGGACATAACGGTATTTCTGGAAATGAACAAGCTGAAGAGCTCGCGAGAAGAGGTTCAGCAACAGCATATGTTGGATCAGAACCAGCTCTTGGGACCACAAAGAAGGTAGTCCGTGGGCAAATACAAAAATGGGTACAAAGCCAACATAGACTTCAGTGGAGGAACAATCCAAAGCAGGTATACACAGTAAAACCTTCATAGGTGACACAAGTGTAAAACGGGCCGAAGAACTACTGAATATCTGTAGGAATAAGCTAAGAATTATTACAGGTTATCTAACTGGTCATACCCCGGTAAAAGATCACCTGCATAAAATAGGGTTATATAACGGGGACCTCAGCTGCAGACTTTGTGGCTTGGAGACCGAGACCGTAACCCACATCTTATCTGACTGTGAGGCACTGGACTCGAGGAGACAAACAATCCTCGGAGAAGCCAATGCGCCACCTGAAGTATATGGCACACATCCAATGGACCTATATCGTCTACTAGAAGGTACGGGGATAACTGGATGGGTGGGCTAAATGTGGGAGTAGAGTACGATAAGCCAATAGCCTGCAGTGCTACCGGCATCAGAACGGCTTCCAAAACACACAAAAAAACCTGGATAAAACAGATAATGGGAAAATAGCCTTAATGACGACCAAATGGATTATGGGAGACTAAATTAGTAGATAGTACATTGGTTGCAAGTAATTTTGGTCGTTCTTTACCACTTTAAGTGTTATTAGTTTGTCACTCCTAGATATACAGTGTGGAAAACACTTATGGAATAAAATTCTTTATGTCATTATTTTAGAAGATTATAAAAAATGCCGAGACACGTCAAGTTTTGAATTGAGTTGTGCGTTATGTTAACATAAATGTAAATGTACAGGGTGATTCACGCAAGTATGCCATAGTCGGTGTTGTTTTTTTAATGAAACACCATGTATATTTGTATATTTTTGAAATCCTCTTAATGAACCGATTCCAACAAACTAAATAATGTATGGTCAATTATTGAATTATACAGGGTGAAATTTTTATTTTCACAGTTATTAAACACATACATAAAATACCTGATGTATTTGATTTTAATACATTAAAATAAATGCTCAAAATGTTCTCCACCTAGTTGTTGCCAATAATAGCACAGTCTCCTATGGAACTCCTCCTTAACTTTGTTCAAAGTTTGAGGTGAAATATTCCGTATTTCTGTAGTTATCCTGTCTTTGAAATCTACAATGCTAGTTGGTTGTGTTGCATATACTTTGTTTTTGAGATAACACCACAGAAAAAAATCTAACGGCGTAAGGTCTGGCGATCTAGCTGGCCACTCAATAGTACCTCTTCGTCCAATCCATTTATTTGGGAAGATTTCATCTAAATAAGTTCTTACCATTAAAGCAAATGGGGTGTTGCCCCGTCTTGCTGGAACCAAACATTTTCATTCGGTAAGCTAGGATCTATTGTGTTGGGATATAAGTTTGCCAACGCAGGAATAACTTCATTTCTAAGCATATATAAATATTTTCCAGCTGTCAAATTTCCATCTAGAAATATAGGACCAATAATATGGTCGCCTATGATACCGGCCCAAACGTTCACCTTTTGAGGGTACTGAGTATGTGTCTCACGCATCCAATTCGGATTCTCTGCTGATCACCTCTATGTGAATGTTGATTCGTCAGAAAGAAGAATGGTACCAAGAGCTATCTCATTTCTGTTCAGCTTATTCATCAATCTTTCGCAGAAATCCATTCTACGATCTGGATCGTCTTCTGTTAACTCCTGCACAAAAGTTAATTTGTAGGGATGAAGTTTTTTTTATGAAGACATCTTAGAACAGTTGTATGACTAACATTATTTTCACGGGCAATTTGACGTGCCCTTGAAGTTGGATTCTCTTTGACACTTAACAAAATATCCACTTTCACATCATCTTCAACGAAGTGTGGTTTTCTTTTCAATGGTTTGACATGTCCAAGTTCTCTGAATTGTGCATGAATTTTAGACACAGTACTTTGTGAAATATTAGGCAATTCGGGATACCTGTGATTAAATAAGTTTGCCACTTCAACTTGACTTCTGCAGTTATCCCCGTACCCGATCATCATTTAAATGTCAATTCGGTGAGTCTCAGTTAAATACCTATTTCATTGTTATGTCGACAAGGAAAGAGTGTTTGACACAGATTTTACTTTTTCAGTATAAACTGTCAACACATCAACAACTGACAGAATAGAAAACAATCCACATTATTTACCGATTTAAAACAATCCACATTATTTACCGATTTAAAACAATCCCCATTATTTACCGATTTTGTCCAATTATGGGCGTTTTTAGGCAATTTTTAGATATTAATGATAAAATTCATGTGCGTAGCAGGTTTTGTTTAATATACAAATACGTCTAATAATTAGTTAGTTTCATAGACTTATAAATACCAGAGACAAAATATTTCATTGATAAAATGCTTTTTAAGGCGATCTATTATTGTTTTAAAAAAAGCTGTAAGTGCAAGAAAGAAAGCATAGTCCTTGTCGGGCGCGTGCTCAAAATGACAACAGTGTAATTGGGCTGTTGATTTTCATCACCAGTGGAGTACGGTTCAAAATCTACCATCAATAATTAAATATATTACGTTTTTTCATTGGATCATGATTGCAGGATGTAATAAGGCAAGGAAAGTGAGAAATGTTTTATTGTCATTCAAAATTCACAAAAACTGTATAGACAAATCGATAAACAAGTTAAAACGTGAAAAAATAACAAAATAAGAGTGATATGGGTATATAAATGAATAATGAATTGAAATACTTATATGTATTTATTTATCCAGTTTTAAAATAATACCTAGTACAAGGTACTCTAAACCATATACCAACATTGGTAGTCACAGCTACTTGTTTGGTGACTACTGGTGCTTAGGAAAATTGAATTAATTTCATTAGATATCAGGTTAATCATTCACATTTGGATTGAATAGTTCAAACTTCGCAACTTTTAAACGATATTAACAATATAAATATTCTCACTTTAATATAAATATGAGCAAATGAAAAATATATGAAAAGCACACAAAATATTAAAATTTGATAACTTATGATGTACTAGTAGACTGTCCTGTCCGAATGTTAGACTGCCCGCTATTCGTTTGGGTGTCATATTTGATTTCAACAATAATACAAATACGATGTGGTTTTCACAATGAGTCTTACATTTTTCAGATAATGTATTTTGTATACTTATTTGGTAGTGGTTTATTTAATTAACACCAAGAGACACCAAAACCCTTCTTTTACACCTCTGATATTTACAAACACTTATACCACGCCACGCCACGCCACGCCACTAAAAAGATAATCTCACCTACCTATGAAAAGTTAAATTTGGGTTTAAATGTTCCACTTTCTTACAGACAACACAAGAATTTACCATGGTTGGCCAAACAAAGTAAAATTTCCACAATAAGTACTAAAAAACACCTTATAATAGTAAAGTAAGCACTAAAAGAGCTATATCACTTCGGCAACATAGCAAAACTACGCGTATACTATTAGTCATTCAATAAAGTACTAAAACATATGGGGTGTTGCCAAAGCGCTGTTTTGTACTTATTGTTCGTTTTTAATTTAGGAATATTTGCAAAGTTTAGTGATTATTTAGTAATGTAAGGATCAATCAATTCAAAATTGAATGGTCTATGGAAGTTTTTATTCAATATATGCATTATAAAACCAGTGTTCTCCAGTTCTTTAAATATACCTTAATTATTTCGAAATACTTTCTCAAAATTATGGAGATCTGTCAACGACGCAATCTGGAGGGAGAGAGATTAAATTGAAAGATAGAATGATGATTGATCGCCTCAAAATGTAAACAATGTGGTCTCCTTTATATTATAAGTCTATGGTTAGTTTAGATTTTTGATAAATCCATATTCAGCTAATTTAAAAAAGTACCAATATTTCAAGTGTAATAAATTATTAATTTTAAAATTTCGCCCTGTATAATTCATAATTGACCATATATTATTGAGTTTGTTGGAGTCGGTTCATTAAGAGGATTTCAAAAATATGCAAAAATACAGGGCGTTTCATTAAAAAAAACAACACCGACTATGGCATACTTGCGTGAATCACCCTGTACATTTAAATTTATGTTTACATAACGCACAACTCAATTCAAAAGTTGACGTGTCTCGGCATTTTTTATAATTTTCTAAAATAATGACATAGAGAATTTTATTCCATGAGTGGTTTCCACACTGTATAATCTTGGGGGTCGATATGAAACACATTTGATAACAATTTCATCAATGTTTTTCTTTTTTGGGTTAAATGCAATTCGAATTCATTCACTCTTCATAGAATCGGATTAAAAAGGAAAATATCCTTCTTGGAAAATATCTGGAATACACTGGAATACAATTCAGAGTCTTTCATTAATTTTAATCAGCTGTACGGTGCTTTTCATAAATAAATCCCACATAATACCCCAAGATAATTAATTTCCTTTGAATCATTTTCGCCTTCGTACGTTAAGCTCATTTATGATGAAATATAACGATTGAAAAACTCGATATTTGGTCCTTGTTAAGAGAAATATTGTACTCTCTGCCACTGGTTTTACTGCGGCTGTAAAAATTTTCAGGAATACAAAGAACAATTAGAAATATTTAACGATGTTGTAGAGGAAAACGTTTCAGACAGAAACGTCAATTATATTTCAAGAGCTCTTCCCACTTTGCAAAGATATGCTGGAAACGTATTAGAAAGAGGAAATATTAATGAACGGTTTGGATTTTTAAAAAGAATTCAGTGCCGTTGCAAATATATTATTTTGGTAGGTTTGTAATGAAAAAAACCTCAAATAGTTTACTAGAGTTCATATAATACCCTTCATGGAGTGCGTCAAGGATTGTTAATGTCCTTTTTAACACATTACGTTGGAAGAAATGGGAAAAAAGGAGGGTATTTGGTTCACATCATTGAAAATAAGATGCAGACGTACCTTTTGTAGCGGCAATGTGTCTTACGTCTTTTTCAACCGCCCCCTGTCTGTACTTTGTTGTTTACGGTCAATTATTATTTATGGAAAGTTAATATTAATCTTATTGTTATATTTATTTAAATAATACAAAAATATGCCTGGATACATGGAAAAACATCATTTTGAAAGTTTTCAAGTGAGAAAAAAGGTAGAACGTGTCGCGGGACAAAAATATGCTGTTCGACTCGTGTGGATTGTCCATATCGCACTTGAACGATTGAACTTCGTCCTCGTGAGATATGGCCATCATCCACATTAGTTGCACAAACTACTATTTCTATCAAAATATGCCCTTTTCCATTTAAAAACAAGCTGCCAAATGTCTAATCAATTTTATCCATCCATTTTAAAGTTATTGAATTAAAACATTCAAGTTTTCAAAATTTCAACACCCTGTATTTCGAAAAGTATTACGAGAGGAATCTACATGCAAACGTTGTAATTACCCTTAACGTTCGAGATGCTTACACCATTTTTTGCGCGATCGTATTGAAATAAATTCTGAATAAAATAATTTAAATTTCTTCGAAATGAACGAAATGTCAAAAGTGACGTTACTTCTTGATCGGTTTAAAATATATTTTGCATTTTGGTGAAATTGACAATATGAATAATAAGAAGCAATTTTCCGGTATTTTACATCCTAAAGCAAAAAAAAGGTACTTAATCTGATAGATTATTTCGAGAATGAATGAAAAAGTGGAAATTCGTGCACGTGCACGAAACATCAACCATATTTTCTCCGGGTATATTAAATTTGTAATCTCACATTTTGGTAACCTCTGTGTCTTCTGATTTGATACAAATGGTTAGTGACCTTTGAAGCCGCGCGCTTTTGTCTATATACTACCTTCAAATGTAATTTTTTACTGAACCCTCCTTTATTTAAGTCATCGGTTAGAGAACCGTCAAATTTGACAACTACAAAATTCAAGTGACAAAAACACGAAAATGATCAAATGAAAAAAAGAAAGAAACTACCTACAACACAATGAAGTCGATGTCTCCTATAAAATCGATACGTTTAGTAGAAGCTCCTGCAAAAGGAATTGACGAAAGAGATGACAAAGGTGTTGTTACAACAGTGCACGGTATCATCAATACAGAGTTTCCCAATTTTGCGGATTTCTATAATGCCGCGGGGGGAAGAAAGAGGCCTCTATCAAATTCCAAAAATAAAAACGTACAAATAATCACTAGAGAAGTAAAAACTATTAAATTGGAAATGCCTGTGTTAGGACTGGAACACGCAGTGGTCTTTCCAGATAATAAGCCTACCAAGTTACCTTTGAGAAAGAGACTTTTTCAAAATTTGGAAAATCGATTACCAACTAGTAACATACTTAAAAAAATCGAGGAAGAAATAAAAAACGAGAAAAAAGACGTTAAAAGCGTGTCTTTTTCAAATGAAGAATTAGAAAGTATTAGCCAAGAAGAAGTGATAAGAAGCGCAAAATTAAAAACCAAACAAGTTTCATCCACTGAAATATTTGAAAATGAATCAAAAGAATCACTATTACAGGTGGTAAAAGATGATGAATCTAAAAAGTTTACCTCGCAAGGAATTCAAATGAAATCGTCTTTCGAGTCGAAGATTCCGAAGCCCACGAAATTTTTTAAAATTTTATTAAAATCCAATACCGTGGAAAAAAAAGTAAAGGAAATTCAAAGTGAACCAACGCAGTCTGTAGGGAGTAATGTTGAATGGGAAATGGTGAAGACTATTAATAATTTGAAATCGGGGTCGAAAAACAGTGAGACGTTTACGAGTGGTTCGGTGATTAGTCAAACTTCGAAAGGTATTCAAAAGAAAAAGGAGCTGGGTGCTGCTAGTATTTCTAAAACCAATGCTAGGTTTGTATATTTTATAATCTATGAATTATTTCTTCTCGATTTCTCCCAAAAATAAATAGTATATTAAAGTATAAGAGTCTTTAAAACACGCACGAAATAGAGCAAGTGTTTTAAAGACCAGTTATCTACGAATACTTTACGCTATTTTTTTTATTGAAATTATAAATACTGGTCTATAACTACTACAACAACAACAAATGTTCATAGATGGAAATAAGAACTAAATGTCAAATGGTTGAATTCGTGATGTATATGATGTATACCTTGCGTTGTCATGGAAATGAGAAAAGCATAAACTAATTTGTATTTTGTGGAATAGACCAGTCAGTCAAGACAATCAATTGATTATAATTCCAAAAGTTTTCAAATTTTGACGTAAGGTCGGGAATGGTATAAAAACAAACTATGAAATTTTGCAACCTTGTCCGAAGTCCGGAACATTGTTAAAATTGCAATTAAATTAATTTTTGCTGTATGGTCGTGAAAAAAATTCCAAAAGTTCTGCAAACTTGGGGAAGTTTTCTATATAATATTTCATATCACGTATTAAATTTGCAACCAATCTAAGTGTACGGAACATTTTTTGTTATTAAAAATTAATGTTTTCTTTATTAAACTGAAGGAAAATGTTCCAAAAGTTCTGCAAATTTGACAGATCTATCGGAAAAATGTACTGAACGATTGTATAAATTTGCAACCTTTTACGTTGACCGGAACATGTTTATTTATAATTTTTTTTTAAATCGTGGTCATTTTTTCGAGCAAGGCGGTCTCGGAATAATTACAAAAGTTTTGAAACTTGGTTGCAAACTTTGAAAACATCTATTCAGATACATTTACAAATTTGCAACCTCATACGCAATCCGGAACTTTTGCAATTTTCTTGAAGGTGAAAAAATAAATTACATTTTTGCATTTTTTAGCTTTGTCGGAAAAATATAGAGAAATGTTTAATAAGAAATGTCAAAATATTGTCAAAAAAAATTGTTGGGGATGTTCATGGGTTAATACAGATGTTGAAAAATGAAGAGAAATATGTTAAAAACAGTTGAAAATGTGGACAAACGTTGGAAAATGCTAAAGAGTATTGGAAAATGTTGATTCTTTTTGAAAAATGTTGGAAAATGAGAAGATAATATATGTCAATATATATGTTGAGGAATGTTGAAAAATGAGAAGATATGTCAAGAAATATGTTGAGAAATGTTGGAAAATGAAAAGATATGTCAAGAAATGTTGAAAAATGAGAAGATATGTTGAGAAATGTTGGAAGTTGAGAAGATATGTCAAGAAATATGTTGAGAAATGTTGGAAAATGAGAAGATATGTCATGAAATATGTTGAGAAATGTTGGAAAATGTTAACGAGTATTGAAAAATTTGATATTTTAAAAGATATGTCAAAAAATATGTTGAGAAATGTTGGAAAATTAGAAGATATGTCAAGAAATATGTTGAGAAATGTCGGAAAATGTTAACGAGTATTGAAAAATTAGATATTTTATAAGAAATGTCAAGAAATATGTTGAGGAATGTTGGAAAATGATAAGAAATGTCAAGAAATATGTTGGAAAATTAGAAGATATATCAATAAATATGTTGAGAAAAGTTGGAAAATATTAACGAGTATTGAAAAATGTAGATAATTTATAAGAAATGTCAAAAAATATGTTGAGAAATGTTAGAAAATGAAGATATGTCAAGAAATATGTTGAGAAATGTCGGAAAATGTTGACTATTCAAAAAACAGATGCGTACTTAAAGGGGTGGTTTTTAAAACAATATGTTGCATGTATCTAGAGAATAATAATTGTTGAAAAGTGAGAAAAAGTATTGATAAAATTGTTTGGAAATATTTCAGAGTGAAAAAAATTGTCAAAATATGTTTGAAAATGGAAAAAATTATTGAAAATACAAAGAGAATCACAAAAAATTGTTGAAAACTGTAGAAAAATATTGAAATATGTTGAGTAGTGTTGGAAAACGAATTTTAAAATACGTATAAAATGTCAATATCATATTTTACACCCTTTAAGGATAGTCTAATTTTTTAAATTTCAATAAAAATATCACAAAATTTCTATTTATTTATATATTTTCCTTTTCTTTTTGTTACAGGCAGTCCACAGTGAAAATCAACATATCCGATAAAAAATTGACAGACATAAAGAGGGCCGCCGAAAAATCTCGATTGTTTAATAAAAACATCCAGAAAAAATCCTCCGTAGCACTATCAGTCAAGTCAAAAGCATCCATCAAACCTATTAAAGAAATGAAAAATACTTCGCAAGAAATACCGATGATCAAAAAAACCTTTACTATTTCGAATAAAAATTCAAAGAAAAAATAGATTTTATATATGTTATAAAACTGTTTTGTCAATAAATGAGTGCTCGTAAAAACAATTTCTTTTCATAAAATAATTATAATAATAATAATACATCGACTAATTTAATTTAACGTAGTTTGTGTCAAATTTGACAGTAAAAAAAATGTCTACGTAGGTGACGAACAAAGCTTCTGGACGGATGGTATCTACCTTGTACTGATGAAGCGCATATACGCAGAAGCTGAAGTCCCTTCTAATTACGTATATCGTGCATATATCCCAACCCCGTCTAACTGTGTAATGGGCTCGTTTCATGAATTTCAATGAAAATGTCACAAGATATATTGGGTCTCAACTATACGATTTCAAATAAAAGTGAAAAAAATATTGAAATTTGATTTCCTGTGGTAGACTGTGGTAGGCTAGAGCCAATGACAAACAAGGAAATTTTGCGCTGTTGTCAGGAGGAAGAACTTTATAAGTAGACTAGTTATCTTTTTTCTTTTACATCTGTTAAAAAGAAACGCAAAGTACTGTCAAAACGTACTCTTTCAAATGATGCTCTAATACATAAAATACTTCAACCTAGAATTGTAACTCCTATGTTGTCAGCAGTGACTACTGTTTCAACTGCCATCTGAAGTTTGGCCGCAGGAACTATAAAATTCAGCGGGAATTTTAAATATCAAGTTGATGGAGAATTTTATCTTTTTTAAAAATAAATCGACTGTTTACCTAAAGAACACAAAATTCAGCTGCTTATAAAAATATATACATTATAACTGATAATATTTCGCCAAATCTTGCATCAGAGCTGAACATACGAGAATAATTGGCAAACTTTTGTTGATGCAAGATTTGGTGAAATTCTATCAGTTATAATTTATATGTTTTCATAAAAGCTGCACTTTGTATTATTTTGGTAAAAAGTCAATTTATTTCTAAAAAACTTGTGCAGCCGAGTAAGAGTTGAAGCAACATAATGCAACATTTTTGCAGAAGGTAAAGTTTGCAATTCATAATTTGTGTGTCTAGGAAAAAGTATATGGTGAACGACGAATACTTTAAAGAAAAAGACTTTGGATAATTAAATATTTATTTAGTTATAATAACAACATTTTTAACACACATACCTATACATAACACACAACATACTACCTAACTAGATTATCTCCCAATATTCTGCTATTTTCATTCCTAAAATATAAGTATTTTGTGTTATTTTTTCATCCATGTGGTTTGGCATCTAGTTCTAAACAATTCAACAAGGAGGGTCACGTATGAAGTACCTATACTCATTTCTATAGTGCCTTCTCCTTTGAAAGCTTTTTTTAGAAAAAAATTTGATATAGCTCCTTTCATTATTGGATCCACAAATGTTGAATCCTTCTTAGTATTCATGAATTTTGGAAATTTCATATTATCTCCTCTTGAAATAGTATTAGGTTAATTTTTAACACCATAAAATGAGAATCCTAATTATTAATTAACCTATAGACTTGCACCTAATATTAAATTTAGGTAATTACCTGGAATGAATAAAGTGAGAACAGCTTTTCTTTTCAGCCTCTTTTTCCTGGTACTTGACAGTCATCTCTAAAGTGTCTAACACAAACACGGGAATTTTGGTATATTT